>SNQJ01S0008270.1:68788-150202 GCA_010110895.2 Picea sitchensis
AGGGTTTTCCCTGTGCTATAGCTCTCTGATATATGTGTGAGGTACAACAGTATTACTCAGCCCAATATCTCAGGGCACTAACTAAGGAGGATAGACCATACCCTTATTCGTACTACCTGACTACCCAGGTACTAGAGAGTATCTTCCAGAGTGTGTTCATGGTGACACTATAGCAATCAAGTGGCCAATCGATTTATCTAAAGAGGGCTTCAGGAAATCTAGGCCGATCCGTACACAGGTGATGTCTTATGCGCTACCACTCGAAGGGGTACCAACAGGGGTTACAAGGGTGGCCAACAGATGTGTGCTTAAGAACCACTTGTATTTCCTACGTGTATGAATCCCTCAACCACGGGTTTATGCGTGTAACGATAGATCTTTTTGGCTTAAAGACGCCTGAATACATCTCTACCCTGAAAAAAAAATTCCCACAATTTCTGCCAAGGAAAGTGCTCTGATATCACCTGTAATATACCAGATATAAAAAGTATGCAGAACAAAAATAAAATGCTAGAAATGGCAGAATAACAGTAATATAACCAGCATAATCTCCACAATAAAACATAAATGATATTAGAACAAAAACAAAAATAGCACTTTGGTTTAGAAAGCAATGTTCATGGGCCTCTTCGAGGGGGAAAACTCCAGTCGAGCAATGCTCTATTACAATAATCTCCAAGCTAGGGTTGTCATACCCTCGACCCTTATTTATACTAAATATGTATATCAAGAGAAGCATCTAGAGGAAGATCCTTCTAGAAGCGGAAGCTTCTATTAGGTCTTCTTACATCTGCCTTATTCTATTTTATTGAAAGGCCTTATTACTAATGACCTTTATTACATCTGAATATATTTCTCTACCTATGTGTGGGTTAGGACCCTAACAGTTTTCGACTACCTTTACAGAGATGAAGAGGATTGCAGGGGAACTAGGTGCAATGAATATCTTTCTAAAGATATATTTTAAGCTAGTCAGAAAGATATCTTACATATTGAATCTGAATCATAAGGAAATAGTTAAAGCAAATCTTGATAGAGTGTTAGAAGCTGGTATCATTGAGCCCGATCGCAAAGTCCGAATGGCTAATCCTGATGGTAGTCCAATATAGTAATATAGGGGGAATTATAATATGTTTAGACTTAAGGAAACTGAATGATTTTTGTTTCCATGATCCATTTCTTACCCCCTTTACAGATGAAGTATTAGAGAATGTAGGAGGGAAGGAGGCCTACTCATTCATTGATGGATTATCAGGTTACCATCATATTAAGATTGTGACACAAGATAGACACAAGATGAAATTTGCGATAGAATGGGGGAGCTACTAGTATAATGTGATTCCATTTGGGTTAAAGAATGCACCTATTGTGTTTTCTAGAGTAGTGGTTGCGTCCTTTAAGGAAATTATTCATGACTTTTCTGAAGTGTATTTGGATGACTAGACTGTGTGTAGATTATTGAAGGACCATATAGAAACTCTGGGCTTGATGCTTGATATATGTAGACAATATCAAATCTAACTACATATGAAGAAGTGTATTTTCTATGTAATGTTCAGTATTTTTTTAAGTCATGTGGTATGCAAACAAGGCTTATTAGTTGATCCTGCAAATATCATTGTGATTGTTAACTTTACACCACTTGAGTTAGTGAGGCAATTAAGAAAAACCTTGGTTCATACAGGATATTATAGGAATTTCATTAAAGGATATGCACATATTACAATTTCGATGGAAAAGTTGTTAAATAAAGAAGCTAAGTTCCAGTGGAATCAAGAGTGCTAGCAGGGTCTCGATGTGATGAAACATAAGTTAGTCATTGCATCCATTCTTATATTCTTGGATTGGAAGAAATATTTTCATGTTCATGTCCATACATAGCTCTCATCAAAATGTTACCTCATTGAGGGGAGGGAGATTTAAATAATCCAATTTCCTTTGTGAGAAGGAAACTCTCGAATGTAGACAAGAATTGAACGACGACAAAAAGGGAAGGTCTAGAAATGGTGTATGCCTTGCATAAATTCAGAAATTATTTGTTGGAATCCCACTTGAAGATGTATACAGACTACTTTGTGCTCAGATATATAGTGAATAAGCCAATGTTGGAGGGGGGGGGGGAATCTATAGGTCATTGTTGTTGTTCCAGGAATATGACCTTGAATTCATTGTAAAGAGAGAAAAACTCAATGCAGAACCAGGCCATCTATCGCGCATATTGACAGGGGAAGACACAGGAAATCTAGATGATAACTTACCATATGTGAATTTATTTTTATTTCAAATGATTGATGATTATTTTGCAGTGCTTGTCCAATTCTTATGTACATGAATGGATCCATCCGACATGACAGAAGCACAGAAGAAGAAACTAGTGGTTAAATCATTATATTATCAATTGATAGTAGGGAATATGTACAAGCTAGGCACATATGGGATGCTGGGACGTTGTGTACTAGAACATGAAATACCCATGATACTAACAAAGGTGCACAGAGGAATTATAGAAGGCCAGTATGCAAGAGAGGCGATAACCTAAAAGATCTTACGTGCAGGGCTATGGTGGCCCACCCTCCATAAAGACACAAACGAGAATTATCAGCGTTGTGACATCTACTAGAGAGTAGGAATACCATATAGAAGGGATGAAATTCCCTTGAATCCGTAAGTTATATTGTATGAATTTGAAAAATGGGCAATAGATTTTATTGGACTAATTAATCCACCAACAAGAAGATCAGGATATATGTACATAATACTACAACATATTACATGATGAGGTGGGAAGAAACTAAACCTATTACCGACTACAACATGGATATAGTTGTGTGATTCTTATTTGAAAATATAGTTACCATATTTGGGTGTTCCGTAATACTTATGAGTGATCAGGGAACAAATGTTTTTAACAATATAATTACAACATTAACAGAAGAATTCCAAATTCACCATCAAAAGAGCACTACATATCACCCTCAAGAAAATGGAATTGTGGAGGATTTCAATAAGATATTAGAGAATTCATTGAATAATATATGCAATGTAGGACAAGATGATTGGCATTTAAGTATTTTTGTAGTATTGTGGGATTATAGAACGACATGCAAAAAGTTGACAGGTTAGACACCCTTTAGATTGGTCTCTGGTCAAGAAGTGATCATGCCTATGGTGTTTATTATACCTACTTTGTGCATTGCTTCATTAATATAACTTACATATACTAGAATAGTGAAAGAAAGACTACCACAACTCTTAGCGTTATAGGAATATCGATTTGTCACAGGGTTCCATCAACAAGTAAAGAAGGCATGCAACAAAGCTTGGCATGACAGACACATCAAGAAAAAGAAGTTCCATACTAGAGATTTAGTACTTCTCTATGATACTAAGTTATTATAGAACCCTGGGAAGTTTAATATGCATTGGTTAGTCCCATACGTAATCATATATGTGACAGAAGCAGGTTTTGTTCAACTAGAACAGTTGGATGGAGAAGCGGTAGAAGGATTAGTGAACGATAGTCAATTGAAATTGTATAGGGACAACTATACTTTCATGCAGTAATTTGAATTGTGTAGAATTTGTACCATAGAACTTGTATTATAGTGTACCGTAGTAAGACAAGACAGAAAAATTAAGTAAAAAGGAAGAAGAAAAATTGTCACAAAAGATAAATAAGTTGATAGAGGGACGCATAGACAAAGGAAGCGAGTCTCACAGAGGAAAGAGATTATGCAAATAGAAAGGAGATTTTGCAGAGAGAAGAGATCACACAAAGATAGGAAAACACACATTTATGAGTAAAGATCATTAAAGAAGTAATATGATGGTTACAACGCATTAAAGAGGAAACGTGATGGGAAAAAGCAGTTATGAGGAACCATTATGTCGAAACGATGGAGGTGCATAGAAATAAATGGAAAGTAATACAAATATCATATGGGGGAGGAAATACCAACATTCTCCTAGGAAATAGAGGTCGTAGGTGCACGACGATAAATAAAGTTAGAATCATGGGAAGTATAGTTCCCAACAGAAGAGATGTAGGCACAAGTAAGGGCACTCGATCATTTTGACTTAGTACTATCACAACTACTGACAGAGATATTGCAAGAGTTGTAGACAGGCATGATGTAGGAGCTAAAATAGCATGTTGAGAATACATATAGCAAGTTGATTAAGTTTACAACCAAAAATGTATCCTTGGATAAGGAATACAACTGATTTAAGTAGGAGAGGGATGAGGCAATGTAGAAGGAAGAACAAATGCAACAGGAATTCAAGAAGGTTTACAACGACATCATGGAGGCTCATACCAAAATGGAGGTTCTTTTCAAGGAGAAACTAACAAATAAAAGTGACTCCATTAAGGGCTTCCTTGCATGTATCAGTGACTTGGAAGTGCGCATGACACCGATTAATCTATCAAACGAAAGGGAGAAAAGAGAGTAGAAAACAAATGCAGTTGTGGAGAGAATCATGGATCTATAGATAAAGTGCATGTATATTTATGTAGAAACCATGGCCATTTGAACAAAATTAATTAAATACGTGAAATTGTAGGATCTAAGTTAAAAGATACAAGATGCGCAAAGAAAGGAATTTTTTTTTAAAGAGGTAAAGGGTACATTACTGCCAGTAGAGGTGGAAACTTCCATGGATGAGAACAATAAAATGTATTTATAAATGAATCAGTTAAGGGTAGATCAGCAGGCCAACGCACCAAAAATTGAGGTGTTTCAAGAGGAATCATACATAGTGATAATGGCCTTAGCAACCCCTCGAAGTATTTATAGCTAGGCAGTTGACAGAAGTGTTGAGCAGATGCAGACTCAGTGTATTGCCGAGAAACTGGAGATGATTTTGTAGAAAGAGATAGAGAAGTCCATGAAAGAAAAGGATACCTTCAAAAACTTCATGGAAAACTGGAAGATGGACTGAGTGTATTGGGACGAGCCACAAGTGAGTGTTAGGGGCTTGTTGGATAGAAATTTTGGATAATTTTGGTAAAATTTTGGGATCTACGTTGCGACAAGTCAAAGAATAAAAGGAAATTAAAATATGGATCAGAGTGCCTAACAGAGAGAATATTTCAAGGATTCAAAGTGTGTGATAAGAGGAGATGTGATAGAGCGACGTGTAAAAGGTGGAAAAAGGTTACAAACCATTAGGATTTTTGGGACATTTTGTCCTCTTTTGTAATGACATTGTAACATGGTTATCCCTATTTATTATGTGTAACTATGTAAAGGGTTGTGGGGAAAAGGGTTGGAAATGGTTGATGTTATGGTCAAATAGTGAGTTTAGTCTATGCTAGGTGATTTAGATAAGTATTTGGATGTATGACCAAGGTTTTGGGAGGTAGGCGCACACTGCAGAATGACTGAGGCAAGTTTGAGTGATGATGGTTGTTGCATTTTTTAAATCACGGTGCACATCTATAAAAAGGGTTTTGAATGACTAATGTAAGAATCTATTCGTTGTGGACATAGCCTGGATTGGGGTGAACCACGTTAAAACTTGTGTCTTTTCATCATGCTCTATGTGTTGTGCGTATGGTAAATGTGATATGATGAATGTTAGTATAGATAGTGTGCAATGGTGATAAAGGTTTAGTATTATGAATGCATGTTTTCATAATTTTTCACACTGAAGTAACTAATGAATGAATGAATATTAAGTAAGTAATGTCACACACATGGTATGTTGTAGGATCAATAACTGTTAACTAATGGAAATTGTGCACATGATTAAATGGTTAATAAGAACATGTTCAAATCCTCACTTCCCATCATCACTGCATAAACTTGGTTCTTTTAGCCCCTATATATGCCTTGGGTGAGACTTCACTTGCTTACAGGTCATGTCGAAAGAGTTGGCGTGTAAGGGTTTTGTTGATTATTTATTCTCATGAACCTAAGGTCTTCCCTACGCACCGACAATAGGTTAAGGTATATTAAAAATAGATTAGTTTATTTTCAATACATAGTCTTCATCTAAATATTTTCATTACATATCCACCCATCATTCATCCTCATCGATAAAACGAACTGTAACTGGCTAAAACCCCAAAAAACAACAATGGCAATCGGGACAAATTCTGGATGGGTCTCATAATCCAAGCGATGCGTATTATAGTTGGGATCGTGTACTAGGGAGCACCCCTTGGTGTTGTCGAGGGAGTTCAAACCCATCCATATAATTTTCACTAGAAGGAGGGCCATCTTCTATGGATTACATTAGTGATCTGCAAAACCGCAATCACTCTTCAGAATATATCCCCATTACTTCACTATTTACCAACAACAAACATGAATAGGAAGTTATCTACGAAGATACCAACATGAATTTCCATGGTCCTACAGGGAGTCCAAAAACTCATTCAGAAACTTGGTACCAAATACCTTACAAAGGGTTCATTGAAACCCATCACATCACTCGTGCATATGATAAATTTCTTGGAAAACTACCCATAACTTCAAAACTCCCACAAAGAGGTGTTGCGTGTATAAATCAACCCAGTCACAAATACAATGTCCTTTTAGATTATGTAGAAGACTTGATTGAGACAACTCTACAAGATGTATCAGTACCACTAAGTCAAATTCCTCATAATCCCCCTAAAAAGAACATCAAATTGAAGGCGGTGAAAACCCAAAAATTGATTTTGAGCATATCATGGGTGAATGTAGAGACAAAAAGGAAATAATCCCTTGATGGATGTCTGAAGGTGCCTTAAATATATCTATAACCTTGCACAAAATGCTCATAAAGTCAGATAAAATACTTCCTAAATTTTATCGAGATAAATCTGGGTCCCCAGAAGACGAATTAAACAATTTTTTCCTAGCTACTCATCTACTCAATGTCCAACACAAAGATGTTGTCTGTAGATTATTTCCTTACACTTTTTTAGGGAGAGAATCTACTTGGTATTTCATCCTACCACATGTATCTATAACTAGTTGGGATGAATTTGAGAGGGTTTTTATCAGGAAATTCAAAGAAAGGAAAACAATTTCCTTTTTGCACAAGGCGTTAGGAGCCATTAAGACAGAAAAAAGAGAGAAGGTACAAGATTTCAACCAGAGGTTTCTCAATGTCTTGATTAAGTTCCCCAATGATACAACCCTTGCTCAATCCTTGGCCATTCAATATTATATGGTAGCATTGACCCCTTCTATAGGGATGTTTGTAAAAATAGGTAATAAGAACACCTTGACACTTAATTTTGATGAAGCTAAGACAATAGAAAGGGAATTATCCTCTTATGATCATCACTCACATTTTGAGGAAACCAAATCAGCTAGAAATAAACCTTTGTTGTTAACTAAACCACCTAAAAAGGAGCCAAAGGATATCAACAATATAGTTAAATTAGTTAAGAAATTATCAACCACGGTTGTATATATCAAGAAGAATGTTGGTGAAGGATCATAAAAACCTTGAAACTTTTTCCAATTATTTAAGAGACAAGATAGTCCACCAAAGCCACCTTAACCCTCTCATATGGCCTTAAACTTAGACAACTTCAACAATGATAATTTCTTCTCTTACCACTAGCAAAAAAACCCAGAATGAACTTACCCCCAATGGGTCAACTCCATTACCCTGGTGATCAATCATTTTTTAAATCAACGAAGTTTGAATGACAAAAACCCTACACAAACTCAAACTAACACTATTGAAGAGATTCTTCTGGAATACGCCATGCCTTTTTCGGACTGGTGTCCAAAATTAGATGATGAGTAGATAGAAGAAGTATTTGTGGAAGGCATACCAATTATTAAGGTTTCTTCCATGAGAAATTATAATCTACGTAGCAAAGGTCCAGTCCCCGACACTGCCTCTTCCAAAGATGACAAGATTCCCCTCAACAAAATTACTCATCCCCTTATTGATCCAAAACTGAATGATTCAACTCAAGGGAAAACCAAGAGAAAAACAAGAAAAATTGTCCCAGCCAGCACAAATAAACCAAGTACATCTAACTCAGCTGGGAACAACACCGAAATTAATGTAGTACCAAACAACAACAAAACATGTAAACTGAAAGCTAGCCAAAAGATGAACAACACAAACACCCACACCTTAGACTATAATGTGATAAAAGACATGAAGAAAATGAAATCTAACATTTTTATGTTTGATATATGTTCATTACCACAATAGCGTGAGCTCCTACATGATTCTTTCAACCTCGATGATGCTTAGAAAAATATTGTCGTTGGTATTGAAAACATCCTTCTATAAGATGAGGTACAAGAAGTACACAAGGTAGAAATAATAACATCCATAAACATAGCAAGCATAGGTGCATACTCAAAGTCACAGGTCCCACTTTTTCTATTCACCTATGAAATATTTAATTTCGATGTGCATAATTGTCTAGTAGATTCAGGTGCATCATCTAACATTATACCTTTTTTTGTCTGCCAAAAGATAAATGTTGTTCCGCAAATGACAAGAACTAGAATTATACAGTTAGATAGGATAAATTTTAAATTAAAGGGAGAAATCAAGGGTGCTTTAATTACACTTTCATTTCATCCTAAGGTGCATGAAACTATAGATATCATTGTTGTGGACATACTAAAACGTTACAGTTTTCTATTGAGAATGGACTGGTCAACCAAAATTCAAGGTTACCTTTCTAAAGATTGGTTTTTTCTATGGCTTCTATATAAGGGTAAGGAAAACCAAATTTGAGTAAATAGTGAAGCTCATATGAAACACACAGTGACAAAATTGGAAGGTAAGAATGAAACTATAAGTTTTGCACATTTCATCTTGGGTAACTACTTCTTTGAGAATGACCATGGATGTTATTAAGCATAGACATCTAAAGTACAACACGATTTTCAATTTGAACTCCTTCCACGAACTCATAATAGTTCTTGTACCATATTAACTAACTCATGATTTAGTTTAACTAACAAAACAAATATTTCTAACATGTGGTCTATGTTATTTGATGACTCTAAGACATAGGAAGGAGCTGGAGGAGAATGTGTCCTGATCGATCCTGGACAAGGTAAAACGCTCATATCCTACCACCTAGAATTTGAATGCACCAACAACACTACGGAGTAGGAAGCCTTAGTTCAAGGTTTGAAAAAGGCTATTGACCTCAAGGTGAAATATCTTAAGGTGTTCAATGATTCTGAAATAATATTTTGGTGGGCAAAAAA
Organism: Picea sitchensis; assembly: GCA_010110895.2. NCBI lineage: Eukaryota > Viridiplantae > Streptophyta > Pinopsida > Pinales > Pinaceae > Picea > Picea sitchensis. Next base: position 77,980 of record SNQJ01S0008270.1, read on the forward strand.
GACCATTCATTGGATGTCCCCGCATATGGAATCATGTCAGCAAGAGGTATGGAATTTTCTTTACTCTTTTGAAACATTTAACATTATTTCCATACCTTGTGATCAAAATGTATATGAATATATATTCGTCAATGTGGCATCTAGGTTCATTCCCGTTGGTGATGGTTTTTTGGTTGAAATGATTTTTAGGCCCTCCATACTAGACAACATCACAAATTGGAGAGTATTCGATGGTGACACTCAAATTATCAACTTTCTTACTAGTTTATACACTTTCCAAGATGTGGTGATTGATGATGAAGCACATTAGCAAGAACTACAAACTTATTGGGATGAAGCAAACAAATTAAAGACAAACCCTGTTGTGAAGAATGTTTTGACTCTGGAAAAATGATTCAATTTGAAATCTAAGTTCAGGAGGCCTACCAACCTGAAAACCAATAGTTCGATCATGATGCATTTCATGGTTAATCTTAAAACATCTGAACAACCTAAATATGTAAATATGGGAACTTGTTGTTCAAAGGCAGAAAACCACACATTCACAGAGTTGTTTAAGAGATATTGAGATGTTTTTGCTTGGACTTATGGTGATATGAAAACTTATGATACCCAAATAATATAACATGTGATCCCAATTAAAGAAGGTATCAATCCATTCCAGTAAAAGCTCAGAAATATACACCTGAATATTGAAACTCTCATTCAGAAAGAGTTAAAGAAGATATTATATTCCTTAATCATATTCAAAGTTTGACATTCAACTTGGGGCTCTAACCTGGTGCCCGTGAGGAAGAATTCATGAGAAATCAGAATTTGCATAGATTTTCTGAATCTGAATCTTACTTTCGACATAGACAACTATCCCATCCCCCCAATGAAGTATATATTACAATTTTTCTTTGGATATAAGGTGTTTCCTTTACTATATATGTTTTTAGGATGCAATCAGTTTCTCATCGAAGAACATGATTGATTAAAGACCATGTTCCGGACCAAGTGGGAGACATATGCATATAGGAGAATTCCCTTCGGTTTAATGAATGATAAAGATACTTTTCAAAGGGAAACATATATCACTTTTAAAGGGTTAATCAATCATTGTGTGTTGGTTTACCTCAATGATGTCACTTTTTATTTGAAGAAGAGCGAGTACCATCTAAATCCCCTGCAACAAAGATTTGAACAATGTAGAAAATATGGGATTTCTTCGAATCCTAAGAAAATTGTATTTTTTGTTTTAGAAGGCATACTACTAAGACACGTAATTTCCAAGGATGAAATTTTGGTGGACTTGGAAAGGACAAAAGATATTTTTCTAATTCATCCACTGCATAGCAATAAATCAATGCAATCATTCTTTGGCAGAATCAATTTTGTGAGGATAGTCATTCCATCTTTTTCTAAAATTGTGAAACCACTTCAAAGAATGATCAAGAAAGATGTTCAATTAAATGGACACCAATGGAGAAGGAAGCATATGAGAATACCAAATCCACCATCGCCACTACCCCATCTCTGCAAAGTCGATATTTTACCAAGGATTTGTTACTATACATGTTCACACCTGATAACTCCCTCGCAGCAGTGCTCACACAAAAATATGAGCAAGGGGATGATTATCTCATTGCATTCATGAACACTGGACTACAAGGTGTTGAGCTGAACTACCCCCTGGTGGATAAGAAATATTTTGTTGTCCATAAATCTATTAAATATTTCAAACATTATATTCTAAAAAATCATACAAAATTCATTGTCCCTCACCCATAGGTGAGGTCTCTTTTCATTCAAAGAGAGATGGGAGAGAGATGAGGTAATTGGATAAAGATCTTACAAGAATATGATCTAGAGTTTATACCAACCAACATCATGAAGAGTCAAGGCCTATGAAAACTAGTGATGCAAGATACCAATAATGAAGATCAATAAGAGGACATATGGTAAGACAAACCAACAATGTATACAAAATAGGTTCCATATATCCCAACCATTGAGGGATCATATTATAAAAATCTCAAATATTACCTCAAACATAGCATAACCCCAGATCATCTTAACGCTAAGAAGAAGAGAGAACTCCTACTAAAATCATTACAATATTATCTATTACATGACATCATGTTTAGAAAGAACTATGGAGTGTTACTACAGTGCATCGAAAAACAAGATGTTGATGAAGTCCTAAAAGACATGCATGATACACCAGTTGGAAGCCATTTTTTAGGAGACACAAAAACTCACAAAGTTTTGAGAGCTCGATATTATTGTCCCATGGTTTTTAAATATGCCCATGCATACGTGTAAGGTCCTCTCTAACAGATCCTAGAATTTCATAAATTTAAATATAACATTTCTATTATAATTTGTTCAACAAAATAACAGTTTACAGTTTATGACTCAACAAAATTCAAAATGGGCAGCATGATATAAATGATATATTGAATAATATACATAGCATAAATAACATATTGAATCATCATACAATCATGAACATGCCATAATAACAAAGAAAAATATATGTCAAGTGATTTGTTTCCCAACTTTGTTTGTCCAAGATGAAGCTGAAACTGTGCCCAAGCTGCTCTGCCAAACTTTTCCCAAAACCGACTAACCTCCCAGCCAGCTAGGGATAGCCTATCCAGCTCCCTAGATCCAGGATTCCTTAAGGATTCTTGGCCCCTAAGCCCAAAACTCCCAGCAACCGATGTACCTCTGTAACAGTCCACCAAACTCAAAACCAGAAAAATACAGTCCTCCAATCTCCCCAAAAGACAAATGCCCCAATACAGTCTCCCAATATCCAAATAATGCTTCTTCCCCCCAAATCCAAAAAGTCCCCTCTTGAATGCTTCTGCCCCCCTCATATCCTCCTTCCCATTCACCACCTCCTCCCTTCATTCAATTCCATCCACCTTATCCCTCCATTTAATGCCAACCACCTTATCCTCTTCTCCTTAATGGTTCCCTCCTTCAATACGTTATGTTTTCTTTTAATAAATTAAAATTTATTAAACTTTAATTCATTACCCAAATATTTAATGAGTTAGTTAATTAATTAATCAATTAATTAATATAAATTAAACAATAATTAATTAATTATTATTATTAATAAATAATAATTAATTAATTAACACACATTAGGACAATTAATCATTTAATTAGTTAAACTTAATAAACCTAAAACAATTATTTAACTTTGACAATTAGTTATTTAACTAGGGTTGTTACATACACCCACCCTTCAGGAAACTTCGTCCCGAAGTTAAAGTATTTTATGATACAAGGGAAATGACACATGGTTCACACATTCATAACAAATAACTGACATTATTAGTAAGTAAGCCAAGAAAAGTCATACATACTAGTGTATATGTACAAGAGATGCATGTGTATCTAGTACATACAAGTCTCGTGCATGTACTAATAACAATAATTATCACCCTTATAGTAATTTATGTATGCATCTAATCCAATCAATAAGACTATTCTTTTTATCAAAGATAATAAACCAATGAAATGTTCGTGAATTCACTTAATTACAATAATTTGGCTCAACAATTTTATTTAGACAATTGTGGTTTAGTTACGTAGTTATGAATATTCATATATACACATTTTGTTTTCATAAGGAAAAACAATAAATTCCACCATAAGGAAAATCTCCAAACACTCTCAACTATTTCTACTCATCCTTCCTCCCTAACTTACTTCCATCTTCCATTCCTATCCTTCCTCTGTTGGACTATCTTGGAGCGTCAACTATATTGACCTAACTCCAAATAGAACCTGTAAGAGGAAGTGTCACTATATTGACCAAGCTTCCCCAACAGGGAACTAACAGTCATCATCACACGTCTAGGGGAGAGTGAGCTAACACCGTCCTCCCATGACTCTAGGTTTCAGAGGATACACAGTGGGAAATGCCTCCACCCCTCCTAACAGGACTAGGGTCCACACCCTACAATGGAATATACAGTGGCACCGTGTTGCTGGGATTTTTGTCATCGTTTATTCAGTTTTGGGCAGTCTCACCTCCTGAAATCCTACATTGGTCCACATATCATAGAAATGTATCCAAACCAATATAATTTCACATACAAAGATTTATACCATATTGTTTCTCGGTCACTGGTCATGACATCCAATTTCATTATCATTATCCCTTGGCTATTTCATAACCCATTGACCTGCAGATTAGTTTGTAACACAAACTCATACGCATCTATGCATTATTATCATGTAATTGCATACAACTATAGTCTCAATTCAGTATCCCTGTACCAACAACTTTAACATCAAAATTTTCAAGTTAGAAATAGATCTCATAATATCCCATAATTCAATTAATGTTACCCATTCATAGAATTATCATTTACATAATAGATTGCATCATATCCAACATCATTCAAATAGCATTTAAACCTTCATAGGATTCTCATTCACAATCATTCAAATAGCATTTAAACCCCCATAGGATTCTCTCATTCACACAATATATTGTATCATAACCATCATCATCAATAACATTAAATATTCATGGAATTTACATTCACATAGTAGATCGTATCATATCTATCATCATCAATAACATTTAAACATTCATAAAAATTTACATTCTCACAATATATCGCATCATATCCATCATTATTACATTTAAACATTCACATAGGTTCATACGTTCTAAAATTTCAAGTGTATCATTTATATTTTCACTGTGAACATATAAAAATAAGGTGTTTAGCCTCGTAATCCCGGGTCGCCTAAATGTATGGTGTTGCATACATCCAACCTTCGCGAAACATATTCTCAAGGTGGTAAAAGTGAGGGATAATCTCATGTCTCGACATCCTACTCAAGTAGTGCATCCCAATTATATTTGTCCCATCGGACCCACTTGGTCTACCAAACGGGTTCCCGATGTTGACTTCTATAGTCCAATATGTAATGGTTCTACCCAGAGGGTTCCCATGTCCTCATTCAAATTCCTCCAATTTAGTTTTATGTGATTCATCAGCAACAAAATGACGAAGAATGTGTATATGAAAAAACATTATGAGTTTTATGCAAGTGGGGTGGCGCATTTAGGATGATAGGCAACGGGTCCAATTTTAACTTAATTTGAATGGTTCATAAATCAAGGTGACAACGTTTCCCCTTTCCCAAACCAAATGGTCCTGATACTACTGAAAACCCGGGTTCCCCACTTTATAACTTATCGTACTCCTGTAGCATCTCAGATAATTTTTTTGTCTATCCCTGCTTCCTTTAGTCTCTGCCTGATCCGAATCACATGTTCCTCCATTCTTGAATCAATTATGGCCCAAATATCACTCAGTCTTCTAACCTTTCACAACTCAACAGTGTCCTGCATGACCTTCCATTCAGAGCTTAATAAGAAGGCATCCCGATTGAGTTATGGTAACTGTTATTGTAGGCAGACTGTACCAAAGGTAGGTACTTATCCCATTGGGTTTTATTATCCATAACATATATCCTCAACATGTCTCCTATAAACCATTTATTCTCTCATGGTCCATTTGTTTCATGATGATAATTTGTGCTTAATTTCAATTGAGTTCCCAATGATGACTGTAAACTTTTCCAAAAACCTAGAAGTGAATCGAGAATCCCTATCTGAAATGATCTCAGGTATCCCGTGCAAAACGGATGACCTCACTTACAAACATGCTTGCCACACGTTGAAATCATAAGTGTCTCTAACTAGAATAAATGAGCACTTTGGTTAACTTATCAACTATCACAAGAATGGTATCAGATCTATGAGATGTGAGCGGCAACCGCACAACAAAATCCATAGAAATGACTTCCAGCTTGGACATAGGAACATCATGTGGCCATAGGGAGGCTTGTCGCGATGGTAATACCCTTGACTTGTTGACACTCTAGGAATTTGACAATGAAATGGACTACATCGTGCTTCATTCTTACCTAGAAGAGCTTCATGTTCCACATTTTCTTCACACTGGATGTGCACAATAAAGTGCTCTATGGGCTTCCTTCAGTATGATGGTTAGAATATCCCCTCTTTTGGGATGTACATCCTTCCTTGATATATTAACAGTCCATCTGTTTCGTGACTATATCCTTCATACTTTGACTAATTTCTCCCACCTCGGGAGGTTTGAGGTAACATTTAAATACCAATTGTCTCCAAGAAGTTGGCAGCCAACACACGCTCCCTCAAATTATTGACTTTTAAGGGTACCAAGGAGAAGACACGGTCTCCCACTACAAGTATCCATCACCACATTCTTTTCCTTGATATATGAAATACCAAAATTGTTCACTCATGAACTCACTCCATCGCCTTTGCCTAACATTCAGATCCCTTTGAGTGAAGAGATGTTTAGACTTTGATGGTCCATTTTGCGCTAAAAGTTTCGCCCTACTTCAGATAGTGCCTCCATAGTTTCGTAGGATAGGTACTACCGCCAACTCCTAAACTGCGAGCATAAATTTCTGTTTCTTCTTTCAACTTTGACACACATAAGCTATCACTCCTCCTTATCTTGCATTATCATGTAGGCTGCTGCCAACTCTTGCTTTGAGGCATCCATGTAGACCGTGAAATCCTTTTCCATATCCCACACTCAGGAATTGGTTCACTAGTTAATAACCTTTTAAGCTTGATGAACACATCATCACATTCTTCTATCCATTCATACTTGACCCCATTGCACTGCAAAGTGGTGATGGTTTCGCTATTTTAGAGAACCACTCCACAAATCTCCGATAGTGTAACTTATATCCCTCATGAAGATTCTTACCTCATGATCATTTTAGGCACCGGTCATTCCATAATGGCCTTTACCTTTCTCAGTCCACAATGATTCCTTCACTGAAAATGATATCACCTAAATATAACCCTTCTAAGAAGTGTTCACTCACAACTTCCCATACAATGAGTTCTCTCTAATGCATAACACCACTCACAAAGTGTTCCTCATGCTCACTTTCATTTTAAGACTAGGATGTCATCTAGAAAGACTTGTACAAAACGGTCCAAGTACCTTGCACACGCCGCTCATGAGGCTCATGAATAATGCAAGCAGCTCATTGGTCAATCCGAATGGTACTACTATGAACTCATAATGTCCAAACTAGGTTCGAAGGAAGTTTTAGGAATATTTCCTCCCTTAATCCTTAACTCATGATAACACCTTGGATCGCAGCATAAATTTTTTGAGAATACCACTACTCCTTTCTATCCGGGATCAAGAGATCATCTATTCGCGGGTATTGGGTACCTATTTTTCAATGTAGAACGGTTCAAGTCCCTGTAGTCTATACACTTTCATAAGGAACCATCCTTCTTCTTCACGTACCATCGTGCACCCCTGTTGTGAGACATTTGGTCTTATTAGTCCTAAGTCGAATAGCTCTTTCAAATGCGATTCCCAGAAGCTCACAAATGGTACATTGTTATCCTACATGTAGTTTTGGAAATTGGTTATGTAACTGCTTTATCTTAATAGTGAAATCAAGCTCCCTCATACGAGGTAACCCTGGTAACTCATTCGAAAAAATCCTTAAACTCCGACAATAATGGATACCGATCCAAGGAGGGTCCTTTTCCTTTCATTCACTACTTCCACTACATAAAGTCACCACCCTTTACCTCATGCACCGCTAACCTTCATAGTTGAAATAAATCGTAGAGACACCTTTCTCTCCATTACACCTTGGATCTCTATTGGCCTTCCCTCGTTGTCAACACAAAGCACCTTTTGGGTAAAATAATCTATCATAGCTCGACATGGGCTTCTAACCAATCCATTCTAATACTAGGTCATACTTCCTGAGGGGTAACACAGAACCTAAACCCCTGGTAGTACACACTCCCTAGTCTACTATACAATTATCACCACCAGGTCCTACCGCTTGTTTTTCCTCCAAGGCATCTCAACTTGTTTAAAGTCATCATACTTGTAGGCTGGGGTTAACCCACTCTTTTCTAATGCAGATGGTGAATTGAAACTATCTCAGAAAGCAATCTGTAATCAAATGTACATAACATTGAGGTATCAGTATACCTGATGACTCCATCATCATGGATTGATGTTCATCCTGGTGGTTGTTAACCGCTGCATAAATCTGTTGGCTTCTACTTGCTCTTCCCATTGGGCCTTTCCTTTCTATGCACAAATCCTGATTATAACTCTCGGCAGCTATGCCGGTAATGGGGTCATCCGCATCCCCAATAGGTAACAAAATATTGAACTCCTCAAGCAAGACTATTCTCAGGACTGTTCTCCAATGAGTTCCTTCCCTTGGAACCCGCTCTTACTAGTTGTTCTCGAGATGGTCGGACCCGCCTCAAGAGTCATTGGTGATGAACGAGATGCTGCACTCTTTTCCATTGAAATACTTGTGGTGACTATCCTTGGTGTGACTCGATTACCATATGGAGGTGGCCTTTGAGCTCTCCCTCTAGAAAAATGTCCTAAGGGTCTCTCTCCACTCTAATCCAGACAATGCAAAAGGTTTTATCTCAATTTCCATTTGCCCATGTGTTCTCCATAACGCATATCTACACCGCTTTAAGCACCGAAGACGGTTTCCACATCCTCGGGCATTCATGGCTCTTATATTAGGGTTTAAACCATAGACAAAGCATTCTTCTTGCCATTGGTCATTATCCATGTATGAAGTATATTTGACCAATTCCATAAAACTAATATCATATTCTTCTACGGTCTGCTTCCCTGTATTAGAGAATGAAATGCTCCCACCCGTTGTTCCTCATAGTAAACTGGAAGATATTTCCTTCATAACCTCTCCTCGTGTTCCTAAGAGATCTGCGGTTCTGGGTATGTGTAACCGCTTCCTAGCTTTTCCCACCAGCCAAGGCACTACCAACTCAAAATTCAGCCTCTGCCTTTGAAGGGCTTATAGTCTCTAAGGAAAATAATTCATGCCTTCCAACCAGTTCTCAAGACATTCATTTGGCATGACCCCCATTGAACCATGGAAGTTTCTGATTCTCATGCTCTTCAGTGCGGGGATGTTCTCTCGTGAGAGGGTCTCCCAAACCTCAATTTCCTAGGGATTACCTGCTCCAGATGGTGGGGGTTCCACTTCGATCCCCTAAAGCATTGACGCCTTTAAAGTCTTATTTATGGTCTCCAAAGAGCGAGATAATGCTAGATAATTCGGGCAATTGTGGTGGTGGCACTGGCAGTGTTGGTGGTGTTTATGTCAATGCCCCTCTGCCTTGATTTCCTCAAGTCCCAACCATCCTATATAATTGAATCTACATCGACCAAAATTTTGTCATGGTGAGTCTAGGACAATTCACATTTCCATGCTAAACTTAAACTAGAAACAAGGTTAGCTGTGTAAGTTTTTTTTTACTTTTCTATAAAAATATGTTACTCTTAGGGGAAGTGGCTAGGTTAGGTTAAATGCCTAATCTTGATGTCTTTGCTTCAAGAAAACTACTCCACTCTCACCGGTAGTTACTTAGAATTGCAAATTCATACTCACCACTTAACTTACCTTCCTAGCATGCATGAAACCCTCTAGCTTATCCCGGTCTAAGTCCTTATACTTTTCGTTTAAAACCACTAATTTGATTTTCAACCTAATTTTGATTAATTATTAAGAACTTAAAAATCTAAACTAAACATAACCCTAGTTCCAATTGTCTTAAAAAACACATTCATTTAATCCCGAAAATTACCATTATTATTATTATATTGATTAATTCTATTTAAGTACATAATTAATTCAAATGGGAATTTCTAATTTAAATTTGGTTTACCGATTAACCACTTTTATTAATCACATTAATTTATAATTAATTTAAAACATAAATTTAAATATGTTTCTTTTTTATTACATAATTAAATTCTAAACTAATTTAAACAATTAAAATTTTAAATCTAATAATACTTCAAAAGAATAATTAAATAAATAATATATATATATATATATATATATATATATATATATATAATAATAAAATAACTCAAAATCCAATAAAATATATATAAAAAAAAACTAAAATAATAAAAAAAATTATTAACAAGGTGCGGGCACGCATGAAGCCCACGTGCCCTTGCCTCGCCAAGCTCATTCAAAAGACTCCCAACCCTACACGCCTCTCTATCCCAAACCCTAAACTATCCTCAAACCGTAACGCTCCATCACTTGCCGCCTTTCTCAATATGCAAGTGCAACCTGGGCTTCTCCCACTCTGCAACTGCGACAAAGTTATGGTAATGACCAAAGGCTCCTCCCTTGAAGGCTTTGGCTATGGAATTTTAGTCGTGGGTTCAAAACCCATGGCGCTATGGTATTCATCCCTTTGTGAAGGCTCTATGATGAGTGGAGAGGTTTGGTGATTGAATCCCCTCCTGAGGCACACTTGCTTTCCCCTTAGAGGTCCTCTTTGGTTGCCGCCAGAAGAGTCGACTTCGATTTAATAAGAAAAAAGGGCAGTGAAAGATTATATTTAGGCCAACATGAAGAACCAGGAGGCTCTCCTCAGTGCAGAAAGTGTTTCACCGATAATAATGGAGAGGCAAGCAGTTCTTTCGAATGGGTGGTAGATAGACATTGTAACAAAATATTGCAATCCATGGGCCAACCTATGTACAGGAGACTCTAGACTTCCCCAGAGATATAAGATGCATAGTGAAAAGCAAGTGCTCCTAGTGGGTTCCTCCTTAGCGCCTCTTGTGGGATAAATTCTGACTTGGCATGTGATATGCCTCGACACTTGGTTAGACGCATTGAGAAATGAAAATCTCCCTGTGGGATCCTCTTCCATGTGGTTGGGAACTGGGTCTTTGGTGTTTGTCGACACGTAGGCTGCTATAGCAGTCATCGTTGATCTATCATTGGTAGTTGGGCGCTGATAAAATTTTCTCTCATTTTTTTTTAAAGAGCCTTATAAAACTGTATATTCCAACAACATTTTTCTATTTTTACTGTATATTCTATTAGAGCCCATGATAACTAATCATTGTAATGTTGATTCTAGTAAAATGTTGATTCTATATACTAATCGTAACGATGATTCACTATCGGTGCAACACTGAGAAATGATTTCAATAGAGGTTTGGGAACACTCTCAGCGGGTTCTTTAGCTCTTGTTGTCGCAGCCTTGGCTTCCCAGGCTGGGGAATTAGATTCTGCTCGATTGCAACTTCTTCTTTTTTTGATCTCTTACTGCCAGGCTAGCTTGATGGCGAGCGAGCCCGACCTTCAGAGCACTGGGACTGGTGAGAGCAGTCCGAGAGGGCCGGAAAATGTATCCTTCTTATTCAACTTTATGATGATAAAAGTGACATAAAGGGAGAAACATTTTTCAGTGGCTTTAATTTAGTCAAAGTGGGTTAAATTTCAAATTTTGAAGTTGCTTTGTCTGTGAAAATAGGAGTGAACAGGTACCAGATGGCAAGGCAAAAGCTAAAAGAGGTGGTAGGTAATCTATTTTCTAATACATGTAGCTCCGCATACCTTTATATGAAACCATTGATGATTCTTATTCTTTTTATAGTAGCCTACTTCTTTTGACACAGATCAAAGAAATTGGTCTGACTAATACATGGATAATGAAGTAAGTAAAGCTACTAGAAACTTTAATTAGTGACATAAATGGGATGTTCAATTCGGGAAAGGCAGATATCGAGAATAAGTTCAGTTGAAGACATGGGTATCTGTTTAGTTATTTTAGTTTCTTTGTTGTTGTGGCATTTTGGTGGCTAAAACTAGGAATGACTATGAACTTAGCATGTGCTTAATGTTCATAGGAGATTGTGCACATACATTGTTATTTTCTTTATTGATCACTCAAGATTGTTTCGATCAGTTGTTATCCTAGAGATACTTTCAGAGAGAAATGTTATATTTTATCTGGGATTGGGATGTTTATGGTTCAGGCAAATATGGAAATCAACAATAAATTTTCAGTCGAAGAAATGGGTCTCTATTTATTGTCTTTGACCTTTCACTCACATGACATTTTTGTGGTTGCAATGGAATGCCAGTGAAATTCTCATGTGGCTATGTTCACACAAAATTTCGTTTCCCTATTGTTCAATGCTTTTCTTACTTATCATCGTATGTTTGTTTCATAGATATATCGACAAACAAAGATATAAGCAAGGCTAGTATACTTCTATTCGATCCGTTTGAATGTATTTTTTTTTTCAATTTCATGCCCTGTTGCTTTCCAACTCAATACTATCATGTTCAATTGGTTTTTAGATTTAACAACCCAAATTGGTTGCAGACCTTGCATACCATGTTGGCACAAAGAAAAAATCCCAGTGTTGTGGGTGGTGAAGCCCAGGTTTTAGTTTTGAAACCAGGCTCTGATACCATGTGTAAGGTCCTCTCTAACAGATCCTAGAATTTCATAAATTTAAATATAATATTTCTATTATAATTTGTTCAGCAAAATATCATCAACAAAATAATAGTTTACAGTTTATGACTGAGAAAAATTCAAAATGGGTAGCATGATATAAATGATATATTGAATAATATACACAACATAAATAACATATTGAATCATCATACGTTCATGAACATGCCATAATAATGAAGAAAAATACCTGTCAAGTGATTTTTTTCCCAACTTTGTTTGTCCAAGCTGAAGCTGAAACTGTGCCCAAACTGCTCTGCCAAACTCTACCCAAAACCGACTAACCTCCCAGCTAGCTAGGGACAACTTATCTAGCTCCCTAGCTCCAAGATTCCTTAAGGATTCCTAGCCCCCGATCCCAAAACTCCCAACAACCGATGCACCCCTGTAACAGTCCACCAAATTCAAAACCAGAAAAATACAGTCCTCCAATCTCCCCAAAAGAAAAATGCCCCAATACAGTCTCCCAATATCCAAATAATTCTTCCTCCCCCCAAATCTAAAAATTCCCCTCTCAAATGCTTCTACCCCCCATCATATCGTCCTTCCCATTCACCACCTCCTCCCTTCATTCAATGCCATCAACCTTATCTTTCCATTTAATGCCAACCACCTTATCCCCTTCTCCTTAATGGTTCCCTCCTTCAATACTTTATGTTTTCTTTTAATAAATTAAAATTTATTAAACTTTAATTCATTACCCAAATATTTAATGAGCTAATTAATTAATTAATCAATTAATTATTATACATTAAACAATATTTAATTAATTATTATTATTAATAAATAATAATTAATTAATTAATACACATTAGGACAATTAATCATTTAATTAATTAAACTTAATAAACCTTAAACAATTATTTAACTTTGACAATTAGTTATTTAACTAGGGTTGTTACAATACTAAAGAAGCTGTGAAGCATGCCAGAAAGTTGTGGGAAGAGAACACAAAGTTGTTATTCTACTCCAACCTATTTCTATTGAAGAACCCTTTGAACAGTGCGGTTTGGACATCGTTGGTGATATTAGCCCCCATTCTTCCAAGAAACACAAGTAAATTCTAACCACTACTGATTATTTTACAGTTTTGATTGAAGCAATATCACTGGTCAAAGTTAATGAATAGGTAGTGATTAATTTTCTTGAACAATTCATCATCAAAAGGTTCATAATTCCTAAATCTCTAGTGTTTCATAATGCAACTTATTTTTTATCTTTAAAATTATATGATTTTTCATTAGAGAAAGGGATTACTTTGATGTACTCGACAAACTATTTTCCTCAGGGTAATGTCTTGGAATAATCCACAAACAAAAACATAATTTGTACCCTCAAATGAATTGTGGTCGATCACCCGAGAAATTGGCACAATGCCCTACCAAATTCCCTCTATGATGATCATGTCACTTCTAGGGATTCCATAGGAACCTCCATGTATTTCCTTGTTTATGGGAAAGAATTCGTCTTACCCTCAAATATATCCCTTCCTTCCCTACAACTTACCCAACAGTCTCGAGGAAGAGAGTGCCCCTTCATTGAACGACATATCAATACCTTGCTAAGATTGGAAGAAATTCATGCTAAATCCAAAGGAATGTTTGAAACTCACCAACAGACAAGAAAATGTTGTTTTGATAAGAAATTTGTTGGTGAGAAATAATTCCAATTTGGGGATTTAGTTCTCAAACGGGACAAGCCACACAAAGATAAAGGAAAAAATTTGAAATTCCAACAACTATGGCTTGGGCCTTAGGTTATCATAGAAAATATTGAGCAAATTACCTTTCAATTAAAAAATCTTCAAGGGTAAATTGACCCTCTCCCTGCTAATGGCCATATTATCAAGCACTACATCAGCTAGCCTTCGAGGTTGTTGCTCCCTTGTACATAAATAAATTTATAGGTTTCACTTTTTGTTCCTCACTTACCTTTTGTTTCATGTTTTTTTTCCAGTATGTTCTAGATTGTTTAATTTTTAGATTCTTGTTTCTTCTTGAAAAATGCCATCTTGATTTTTTGAGTTTCCAATAGCTTATTCCTAGTCATACACTTAAATCATAACCCATCTGGTGTCAATAGAATAATAATTTTTTGACCTGGTGTTTGTTCACATATCATCCTAATCGTGTAAGCCTTGTTATGCACTATCTCAAGTTAGATCTAGCAGAGGAACATAACTCATCAATATACAAGAATAATACAACAAATAGAGAACCATGGACCACTAGTTAAGAACAGATTGTTATATTATGTGAAATGAAAGAAAATGAAAAGGGAAAAATTTCTATGGTATTTTGGAAACCATTACTCAAGTATTTCTATCATATATAATCAAGTTAGAAAATCTCACTATCACAAGTGTCATCCCTAGTTACTTTAGAGGATAACAAGAATCCCCCCATCCACCTCTCTCTAAATAAAAGAGATTCAAATTTTATAAAAGGTAAAGGCTTGGGGAAAGGCATTCCTGATCACATGGACATGAAGGTATCTTCATAGAGGCTATGGATGCTTGTTGGTAGAGGAGAAAGGCTTGTGACATCAGGGTGACTCTGCCATGGATATGGACGCTCACTGGAAACAAAGTAACAATAGAGAAATAGACCATTTAGCATTTCTCATGTCCCCTTTCCTTCATACTCCCTACACCTTCTCCTTTAATCATTTATCATATGAATAATAAATCATTGAAAGGTAATATGGTCTAAGGTAAGTTCTTTACCCCTTCCTTGTATCGTCTAAATTCTATTCCATTAGAATATGAGTTATGGAACCTATTATTCCTCTCTTGATACATACATGACAACACTTTATTCCCCAGAAATATGTGTGGATACCATCTTGTAGATATTCAAGGCTTCGCCCAGTGTGTCGCCATTTTTTGTGCCATGAACTACAATATTCCATTTCCCTTGTAATTCAGTTCATAAATATCTTCCAAGGAAGTGAATCTCCTTACATTTATACCTTGATCTAACTCCCCCAACAATATCTTACATAGCTCCCAATATTTTCCCCAGTTTTCACTTCCCTCAATCTACTTTCTCAAAGGAAGGAAACGTACAATTTGTTTCTCTCAAACAAGTCCTTTTAATTTCGACCAAGTTGTTAACAACTCCTCTAATCGCATTGGATAAGTTAGCTCCAAATCCTCTGATCACATCAGAGGAGTTACCTCCAACTCCTCCGATCAAATCGGAGGAGTTCCCTCCAACTCCTTTGATGCATATTAGAGGAGTTCCCTTCAACTCCTTTGATGCACATCAAAGGAGCTTCTATTAACCTAATAGATTCAACATCATTTTGTTCCACCCTCTTCCTCCAAAATACCTTCCCATCACAAAATTTATCTGCAACTCCTCCAATGAAATCGGGGGATTTGAATCCAAATATTCTAATTCCATCAGAGTTATTTCCTCCATTTTATTTGATAGAAGCGACATACTTCATGGGAAGTTCTCTAATGTAAATTGGAGGACTTCCCACGAAGTTCGTTGACCATAAATTCCAACTACCCGCATTGATTTCTAATTAGCTGAACTTTATATATATCAATCGCCCCATATTTTTCAATTTCTCACCAAGCGTTAAGAAACAAAAGAGTATCTCCTCAATATAATAGAACTCCAAGTCACCTTTGAGAAATTTCGACCATCCACATGGAAAAAAAGGTCAGGTAAGAAATCAAACCATCTTTGCAATCTAGAGTTAGGTTTTTCGATTAAGGTTAGGCCTTCTTTCATTTCTAATATTTTTTACTTCTTGGAAGCCCTATCCAACCTCAATATTGTTGTGACTATTGACTTGAAAGTATTGAATCCTTGGCTCTATGTCATTCTTCGTCAAGACCCTCAGTTTGAATGGGAACCCTCCCCAAACTAAACCACTCATAGGTGTTTTTCCTTAATCTGAAGCCTATTATAACTGACACTACCTCCATTCAGTGCAATCCCTAATTTTTCCCCCAAATTCAACATGACAATAACATTCAAGCTCACCATTACCAACAAGACAAGGCAATCTAAGCCTTGCCCCTGTCCTAGCCTAAGTCAACCCAAAACAAGCCAACTTTCAAAATTCCTTACAAGTTTTCACTGGCACTCTTATTTTCAGCATAACGGATCACTTACCATTAAATTCTCTGATCATATCGGACAAGTTCATATTAACTCCTCCGATATGATCGAAGGAATTCCCCGGAACTTCAGCAATACTCCCACAGTTCACATCGCAGACTTTAAATGCAACTTCACTGATTCATATTGGAGCATTTGACATTAACTCCTATGATTTGCATCGAAGAAGTTGGCACTAACTCTATCGATAGCACATTGAAGCCTTTTAAACCAAATCTATCTAATACTTTCAAATGCCTTGGCAAAAAACTCCCCAATTCATATCCAAGCACTTTACACTATCTTGTCTGATGCACATCATAACACTTGTTATCAACTCCTCTGATTTACATCAAAGGAGTTCACTTCAAAGCCTCTGATTTCACTTTTTGAGCACAGTGTTTAGTATTTCCCCCTCAAAATTTCTCCAGGTTGTTCAACATGCCTTCCACTGTCTCATCATCCTGAGAGGATGACTCCCTACCCAGTGACATTTCAAGTGGATCTTTAGGTATTTCAAAATTATCAAGCTAAGTTAAACTTTCTGTTATCTATGTCTTTAATATCTACACTAAGCCCACCCTTTTATTGTAGGTTCAAATATGTCCCCATGGAAGAATACACCGAGAAAGGTACTTGGGACTGAGGCCTCTGGTAGTGGCCATCATATTGAAGGTGAACCAGAAGTGATCAGAGCCAGGTATAATGACACATCTGGACTCCTAGAAAGGGATGCAGAAACACTAAAGTGCGGAAAGGTGTATCACATGTTTAATAACTCTAATTTCTCTACTGATTTTGAAGATCAATATGAGCTTAAAATATTCAAAGACATCAAAAAGTATCACATATTTAAAGTAGTATCCCACCCATTTGTCTTCCTCTGTGTAGACACCATCACTTGGATCCTGCAAAATATAGATGTGAATGGAAGATACGTTTGTAATTCCATAAAAGAACCTGTAGCCTAGTTTAGGCCGGAGTATCTAGCGAAATCCTACCACATTGAGAAAGGAATTAAGAAGTTGGATAGAAAAATCCTCAACGAATTTGAACACACTCCCAAATATAAGTTTCCTAAATGGTACAAGGTCGACAAACATTTTAAGAATAGAGATAAGGGAGGGTACCCCACAAGCTCTTTGAGAATACCTTATCAATATATGGTATTTATTCTATGACGTATTTATGGAGAACCAAATGCATCCCATTTTCCTCTATCATATATGTCTTTGGTATATTAATGCACAGACAAGCGAGTATCATTCAATTGGGATGATATATTATCAAAAAATCTAATAATGGGCATCTTTTCAGTCAAAGGATCTCATCTTGGAACCTTCAAGAGTTTTCACATTTCATCATACATCTTCCACATTATGTTTGTGGCCTATTAGTACCCTAGGATGCAATGGAAATGGCAGTCGTCAAATCTAGCCATGCATTTATACCGTAAAGTGATATGGGAGCATAAGTATCACATAAAGTACCAAAAGATATGTGAACATTTTCTGGCTCCCTTGTATGAGTTCATATTCTACACCACATCCCCCTATGTGACTAACAAGGAAATAGAAATCATAAGAAGGATTGGATATTGAAACCTCATGGAACACAACACCTACATAAGAGTGTGTGGTGCAATCAATCCCCCTCATCTTCTCCCATGATTTGTGCTAAATAAGATTGTGCTCCAGAAAGTTGCATATCAAACTATAATACATGGGGTGGGTGGAATATTGTATTGAGGAAGAAAGGCAATCTGGCCACCACTACTACTATATCCGGGGAACTATTTATTTGAAAATACCAAGCATTCTCAAGAAGGGATGAACACCCTATTTTCTTACAATTTCGGATAAGAATGGTTCTGAAGTCACGATCCCAATAATAACATGAGAGACCACTTCAACAAAATAGGTCTACCCTAGGAATTAGAATTCTCGAACCTATAAGGATGTAATCTCCTAGAGACTCGACCAACCCAAAGGGAGAATTACATATGAAAATGGATCTAGAGAAGAAGTTTGAAAGAAATCAGAAAAGGAGGTGGTTGGATAATCACCCCCCACCTCTACCTCAGTACACTCAAGATCGACAGGAGAAGAAGAGGAAACATGAACTGACAAGAAAAGAAGAGATAAGTAGAAAGTCCACAAGAAGAATAATGATGATACCAAGAAAATATGGAATATTGAGGTAGAGAAATCCAAATCCAAATCCAAGGAAGAAGTAAAATTTACAACAAAATGAGAGACCAAAAAAAGAGAAGAAGCAACCAGGGAAGTAGCAAAAAGGGAAGACAAAGAATCTATCGACAAAGCAATAGAAGCAAAAAAACAACATAAATATGTGGAGGAAAAAGGTGATGACACTCAACCAATGGATATAGATATCCTATAGGTGTCAACTACAGGGATTGACATAGACACATCAGTTAGTGGTTTAGTATTGGGACTCTAGACATTGTTTCAACCAAGTGAAGTATTGGATTTGAGAATCTTTTCTTATGATAGCAAGACTAGAAAGATCGTGCAAGAATAGTTGAAGAAAGTACCAACAACTGAAGGAATTACAATCTCAGTTGTCATGCACGTTCCCATAATGGGAGATGTAACATAAAACCCAATAGCCACTGCTACATATGGTACTACCTTTATGAGTGCTAAAAAAGACAACATTCATAAGCGATGCTAAGAGATTCAAGAGAAAGAAGAAAAAAACAGGGAACTTGAGAACAAGCTATGATAGGTAAAAGTCGACAAAAACAACATATGGAACTTCAAAGAAAGAGTTAAGAAAGTAAGTACAAATATGGAAGAGGCCGATATATACATGTATGCACAACTCCATCTCTTCCAACAAGAGATAATTACATTCAAGGATCAACATAGTCAAGTGTATTCAAAGCTCACACAGTTCAACATGATACGGGAAATGATGGACTATATTGACCAATGTATTGTAGAAAATCCCGATGCAACAATTGAACTTTATCATCCCTCTAAAATGGAGAGAAGAAATGATATCCATTCACTAGATTGTTTTCAATAAGCTCGACAAAGAGCTAACAAAGAGATTACTAATTCAATGAAAATATGTTCGAAATTGCACAAGGTTTCTCAAGAACTGACCAGAGGATGTCGAATTTACCCACTGGTTGAGCTTGGAAAAAAGTTGGTTATGGAAGAATTAATTAACAAAATCCAAGACAACACTTATCAAAGGTGAGAGATTTCCAAGGAAACTACTAAAGTAACCATGGACCTCATATATAAACACATTGTACAACCCGCGAGACTCTACACCATGATCCAAGTGTTCATGGCCACTTTATCTAAATATATGCAATTCATAAACGACAAGATGGCCATGCATGTTGTTGCACTCGAAAACCTACTACATCGAAGGATCATCTCATTGTCTGTTCAACTAAAAGTGTGGATAGAATATATTAGAGACAAGAGTCCTTGAATAAGATAAAATGACAATATGAAAAGTGCCATTTTTTGCATCCTATTTTGACTTTTTCTCAATCGATTTCAACTTTGTCTATAGTGTACACTTGTCACTAGAAAAATAGGAAAATGAAACATTTTGCAATAACCTCATCAAGATGAACGCAAAGAGTAACTTATTTTTTACTAAGAATTGTATAAGAAAGAGTAGAGGCCCATTTTGCAATGGCTTTTGGATTTTCAAGCAATGTATAGACCCAAGAACTAATTCAAGAACACATACTTTGTTAATGAATATTGAGAAGCCCTCATGGCCAGTTTTCTGAAGAAGGAATACTTATGTGTGAATATATATTTTATGTGAATTATTTTGATTGGATATTTATAATGTTGACATGGATTGTAAGGATGATTTCTTGCTTATAGATTAAATCTTATGCACTCTATGTTATTTTGCATTTTTAAGCATTTTTTTGCATATCTTTAAGTCTTGAGATTACTGAATTGTTAATGTATGCATTGATATAATATAGATTGGTTTGGTTATATATATTTGTATGCACTTGTTTCTGATTCTTCTCTTCTACTTCAACTACTTGTGTGGAAGTTTTATGCAAACTTTGGTCTCATTTACAGTTCACCGATTACTTTAATATACTCCTAGCTAGGATATGTTAAGGTAGATTGGAAATGGATTAGTATATTTTCAATACATAGTCTTCATATACATATTTGAATTGTATATCCACTCATCATTCATCCTCATTGGTAAACTAGACCGTAACCAACCAAAACCCTAAAAAATAGCAATGGAAACCAGGGAAAATTTCGGATGGGTCTCCTAATACAAACAATGCATAGTCTAGTTGGGACTGTGTACTGGGGAGTACCCCTTGTTGTTGTCAGGTGAATTCATACCTATCAACATAATTGGCACTAGAAGGAGGGCCATATTTTATGGATTACATTAGTGATCTAAAAAACCATAATCATTCCTTAGAGAATATATATTTTCCTTCGTTGTTTCCCAACAACAACCTTTAACAAGAAGTTATCTATGAAGATACCAACCTGAATTTCCATAGTGCTACAGGAAGTAAAAAAACTCATTCAAAAACTTGGTACCAAACACCTTACGAATAGTTCACTAAAACCCATCGCATCACTCATTCATATGCTAAATTTCTCGAAAAACTACCCATAGCTTCAGAACTCCCACGAAGAGGTGTTGTGCGTACAAATAGACCTAGTCACAAATCCAACATCCTTTTCGATTCTATAGAAGACTTAATTGAGACAACTCTACAACCCTCTCTACTTGAGTCCGGGTCTCATAAATTCCTTTTCTTTATCTTTACCACCAAATCCCTAGGTAAGCTTCCTATTTTCCTCATAGAAAATTCCTTGTTTCCTTTATTTCTTGCTTGCACTCTCTTGATCTCCTTACACTCATGCACCCTCTCGTGCATCTCCTCTTCCATTTGGAACATTAATTCTTTCTGTTGGTTCCTACACTTTCTTCTATCAAAATATTCCCGAGAGTCAAGCTCCCAAATCAAAGGGGCACCTTCATGGTTCTTCTGGCTAACATATGCAGGTGACCCATCCCTTTCCCCTTATACATTTATGAAAGTATACATGATTATCCAACCACCAAGTCTCCTCTCATTATCTAATTTATTATGTGCAAAGGAAGATAAAATACTTCCAACATATCTTTGTCATCAACATTTTATTAGGTGGAGGTTAAATTATTTTTGGAAATTAAGTAATTCCCAATCCCCCCTCACCAGTTCCAACCCATGGTATGTGTTACAGGGATATTTCCACTATGACCTTGGGTCGTTTCACGACTGAGTGATATTGGATATAGAATATTAAATCTACCCTCACAATCAAACATGCAAACCAAGAATAACTAATTTTTCACAAAGATAGATAGGGAAAGGAGAGAAAAGAAGGTGTGCACCTTAAACCCTTCATCTCATGTCAATCCCCACTCCTGCTTCTTGAAACGATCCTAGTCTCTATTGGTACAAGACTGCAATAGGAGAACTAGATTGTGTTGCAACAAGGTAGTTATAGGTTCTAATAGCGTATATCAAATATATATTTCAAAGAATATATGAAAAAACATGAACATATTATATTGCAAAGAAACAAATGAACACAATATTGGAAGGAAAGAATACTCTTTAATTAATCAACAAAATAATAGAGTTGGTTACAACATGACACTGCTTCTGAAAATGCCTCAGAATCAATTTATCGGATTCCTCTTGAAGTCCTTCAAGAATAAACTTAATGAAAATATTCCTCAGATAGTCCGATAATGATAGGAACAAACCTTATAAATATATAAGAGAGGAAGCACCTCTGGAAAATGATTTTCCAGGTTGGGGGAAAACTTTTCAGAGAATGAAGGGGGGGGGGAGCTTGCTCATTTTTCTCATCATAACCTTGCACCAAAAGACTTAACCTCATAATTACCCTCAAAGGTACTTTTAAACTCTCCCAAATGGGTTGGGGGAGTTGAAATCCATTTTATACGGGATAGGGGATGTTGGGAAATGAGCCCAACCAAAAAACTTGCCCAAAAATTCACAATTATTTTATTTTCATTATTTTTTAGGGCATCCGCAGGTTGCAAACTACCAAGGCACATATGTCCACGTTTTTCACAAAGGAAACCCATTTATATGTTAAAACACATTTTTTTTAGATGACTTGGATGAGGCAAGGTGGGATTTTTATTTTGCAAGCCAAAGGGAAGGGTAGTCCATAGCACAAATGCATATGTGTGGAATTTTGGGCTATAATAGATGCCCCCTAATGTGTGAGGTTAGAAGGGAAACACGATGGCTGAAATACATTATAAAAAATATGAGAAGTGAGGATGAATTGAATTAAACTCTTGAAGGTTCTCGAACAACTGATCCAAAAACAGAAACCATTAGTCAAGATCAAGTAAGAGTATATTATTCCCAAGGCAAGCATACCCATGCTCAGGAGTGTTGTAAGCATGACCGTGAAATCAAGTGCATTTTGGATCCATGGCTTATGAAAAGTATAGCTAAATTTGATGGCCACGAACAATACATAGTGAATCCATGTGATATATATGTAGTAGAAAACATGGCCACAAGAAGTACACAGTGGATCCATGTCGAAATAGATCATAGCCACAAAAAGATACATAGTGGAGATATGTCTCAATATCAAGTACAAAGGACATATTTAAAAAATGGAGTGAACAAGATGATTCTCTACAATTACCAATGTCTGTGAGGTGGTACAACATAGGTCAGGTAGGAGCACAAAAGATGTGATGCTCGTACTTCACCCGAAGTCTTCACAATGATCCATTATGGTACAAATCTACAGTTTGTGAATAGATGTGTTGAAGTTGAACACAATGAGACATCATTTGATTATCGATCATTGATGTATACCACTAAAAAATATCTAACAACCCACCAACAATGATAATGGGTGTCAAGGTACCATGTTACAATCTAACAAATTTGAATAAATGAGTTGATGCCGAAAACTTGGTAGAATCTATCGATCAGGGGAAATTGATGTATTCCCACTTCCAATAGTGAGGGAACCTGCCACTAATGATTGCAAGCCCCAAGGTACCGAATATGACTCTAGATCCATGTCCCAGAGAAATATATGTTGAGGTTTATAGGAAGATATCCACTGGAAGGAAGGCATTAATGAATCCTCCATCATCTAGCATGAGGGATAGCATAAGGCCAAATATTTGGAAGGACTCAGATGAAAAGATTGTAAGGAACACACCAAGGTACAACTCTGACATGAACCAATTGGAATAGTGCATGACAAAGAATCTTTGAATAATAGCCAATAATAGAGACTACTAACAACGATGAGGAACCCACCAATGGGGTAAAATGGAAACTAAGGTACCACATGAATCCTTATGTTTGATGATTTTTGTTGATGGCGAACACAAGGGAAACCGCTCACTTAGAGACCAATGATGAGTTGTCATCTACTTAGCGTAAGGTCACCTATCAATGATGGAAATAGGCCCAGGGTGAAATTATAGGTCGTACTCTCAGAGGAATATGTTGGAGTCGATAAGAGAAGACCTTCTAGCAAGAAGTCAATGGGGACCTTACATACTAGCATGAGTAAGAGACATAGATACTTGTGATGATGAGACAGACTTGACGGACTTGGGAAGGATGAATTGCAAGGTTAGAGAATCAATGGCATAATGGTTGACTCAGGCTTAAACTTCCCTTCAACAAAGGAAAATGACACATGATGTGACTTAGGCATCATGAAAACTAGGATACATTTATGATACAGGAGGCATCACTAGGATACATTTATGATACAGGAGGCATCGACAAATGCTCCACATGGTTGGAACAATAACCAACTGAAGGAGATAAAAATCACAAACGAGAAAAAGTCTCCTAAAGTCATATTAACCCAAAATGATGAGATAATTACTAAATATTGTTCTTTGTTCGAAGGAGACAAGACTACTTCCAACAAAAGAGATAGACCCTATCCCCCCTTCTTTTTTGGTTATTTATTTTTTTAACTTTTTTTTTTTCTTTTTCATATTATTAAAGCATGAAAAACAATAAAATAATGCTATGATACAATGGAGGAAATGAACATAAAACTAGTTCCAAAGTGTAAGGAACATACTTATGCTCAATGCAAGGAAATCATGTGAAGGATAAGGACACTTGAGAAATATTCTAGCCAATGTTGACTAGAGTATTCGTTTTTCATAATTAGTATATTTGGTTAGGAAAAGGGTTAAACTTATACCGAAATAGACTTCCTTTCAAAGACATTTAGCGAGTGTGAAAGAAACAAGTTCACTAGGAAATTTTTCCTCTTTTAAGGAGTCTAAAAAGAGCTTAAATAAGAATCCAATATGTTGTTATGCACAACATATAATGGAGGGAGTCCCATAGGTAGTGGCCAAAATTATACTGAGTAAGAAAAATTAGGTTCGAATGCAAAGTCATGGCAGGGCTAATAGGGCTCCTGAGCCTAACAAAAATATTGTGGCATAGGCGAGAAAATACAAAGGGATTCTAGACTAGAGTGTCCATGGAAGGTAGGCTCTACCATAAAAAAAATGACATTTTTGAAAAAATATGAAGGTGTCAACTCTTTCTAATGGGATTAACCTTGGATTTAAGTGGAAATGGTTCCTGATAATGCAAAAAGTTAAGGTGGATGCAACCTATCGTAAATTCCAGTTATGGGAACATCACATCATGCCTAGAGTCTTGAGAAAGACTCAACTGTTCAACCAAAAAGAGGCTAAAAGTATCCAAAGTATATCCTTAAACCTACAATGATAAGACAAT
This sequence comes from Picea sitchensis, assembly GCA_010110895.2. Classification (NCBI taxonomy): domain Eukaryota; kingdom Viridiplantae; phylum Streptophyta; class Pinopsida; order Pinales; family Pinaceae; genus Picea; species Picea sitchensis. The sequence goes on from SNQJ01S0008270.1 coordinate 103,328, forward strand.
GCTACAAGGGACTTGTCATTAGTTGAATTTTTGGAAAAAATAATAAACTATAGAAATTGGGTTTCAAAAATTTGCATAACATAGGGTTAAATTACCAATTTACTAATTCATTTTACCATTTTCACCAAAAATTACCAAAATTGACAAAACCCTTGAACTTTCATTTGGATATTCCCAGAGCTTGGAGCAACGAAATCGCCGATCACTTTGACCAAGTAAGCATCCTATCCCTAGCTTTGCATTACATTATTTCATTTTTTCCATTTATTGCCAAATTTGGGGTTCAAATACCCTTTTAAAACCATACTCTATGCATTCGTGGGTTTCCTCAAGGAGACCTGCGGATGTCCGCAACTGGTAGAAGCACTAGTCCGGGATATCCATGACTTACAACACTGAAACCCATAGATTCCTAGAGTCAAGTTGAAAAAAATTAATATTAACGTGATTTATCTTTGAACTTGGGAAGGATGTCCATCCATTGGAGGGAACATGAACAGAAGGAGGTTGATCATGCGGTATTTGACGATGATGATGCCAAACAAGTGCTCCAGGAATGTGGCATGTATAATTTTTTCCAAATTGGTAGGATGAGAGAACAAAATAGGTTGTTAAACCTCCTTATTGACTAGTGCCACCTAGATGTTGAGGCCTTCATGCTTGGAGGGAAATCATTGAAAATCACTGTAGAAGGCATCTACTTCATCATAGGTTTATCTCACAGAGAAGAAGTACCAAACTGCCAAACCTGTGGTGGAAGTGGTCAGACCATTAATGATTATATCAATGAGTATTGTGACGATGAAACGAAGAAGAGTGGTTCTGAGGTGTCAATCAAACATATTACCAACCTCAGTCTTCAAGTCATTCTATACATTATGGTCCACATTATAGGGTCCAACTCCTTGCATTTAGCTTCTTGTTATAGCAAGATTTTCCTCACCATTGCTATCTTTCATAGAGGGCCTTTTTCCATTTCCCTATACAAACTTATCAACCCCCTTTTTGATAAATCTAGAGCCAAAATTATATATTTTTCCACATATACGCTTCCTAACTTCTTTGCAAGATACGTATATGCTTGTTGCTCCACTACAGCTCGCGTATATCGGGATTTATGCCAAAAAATAAAAAAATGAGGTCGTGTTTCCATGTCATGACAAATGATCTCTGATCTTTGGTCTTTGATATACTGGAAACGTTCCAACTCGGCCCTTCTGTTGCATTCTGGAGGCTATAAGAGCACAATCTAGAGCTATGGACAAAGAGAGAGAAAGCATTCAACTTTGAGAGCAAAGTTACTCTGGAGAAATTACTTCATATTGAGTCTGCATCCCTTTGCCCTTCAAGTATGAAAACAGTGTTCAGCCCCCAAGCTCTTCCCTTATTGTCAAGAGTATCTCATTATCTCTTTCCTATGAGGTTGCCTTTGGTGGAGGATTGAAGTGGTGGAGACCCAGTTGGAAGGAACTTGGTTTCTTGGTTTCGAACCGTTCCGACACGGAAGTATGTAATGTTGATACTTCTGTTGATCAATTATTAATAGAAACGCTCCTTTCCTATCCTATCGATATCTTGCAAATATATGATTATTATCCATGGGCATGTTTGTAATGTTTATTAATGGATTGTGTTATATGATGCGCTAACTCATTTTATATACTTTCACTATATACTTGCATCGCTTGTTTGTTGAGAACTTCTTGCAGGAGTAAAGCTTTGGGTCACAGTGCTCAACGGTGGAACGACATCAAATGATTAGATTGAGGTAGGATTCTTCCTCATATTGCACATTAGTTTATATAGAACATGTTGGAATTGAGTTGATTTCTCCAGTCATACCTATTTATTGTGGTTTACCCTTGGCCATAGAGAGTTTTTCCCTTGTAACAGAATTGGCGACTCCACTGGGGAGAGATCTTCCTTCTAAGGGTTGAAGTATTTTTCCTTCTTACATTGCTCTTTTGCCTTTGTATTTATTTTCGTATCATAGTTGGAAAGATTTTGTTCACTCTGTGTCTGAGTTTTCAGCCTTTTAACCTTTCCTAGCCTTGTTTTAAAATATATAGGCCATTTTTTCCCTGACAGCCACGTGTATACGCTTGTTGTCCCACTACAAGAAGCGTATATAAGCCCTTTTCTCTTGAACATGAGCGTATACCACTTCCCCCTTGCTTGTTTTCTTGGTTTAGTGACTGTTGGGTAGGTTTTGAGGATCATTTAGCCTTCTTAGGTCTCTGTGGTACCTATTGAGATTATCTGGGATGACATGAAACCTTTTTGGATTTGAATTTTTGGGCAGCATCTTTCTCTTTGTTTTCCGATTTTTATTTGTCCTTGGTAGTTGGGTTGTCTTATTAGTTTCTTGGTATTCTACTCGAGTGATTTATTTTATACACAGTAGAAGTTATATATCAAGTCGCTTATCACTCCATGCATTTTCTTTTTAAATACATTGAAAATACAAAAAATAGGCATTTTGCATTGGTTGGTATTTTTGTCTTTGAACATTTATCATTATCTTAGCACATTTAGCGAAAGATTGCATTTTAATTCTGAGTTGCAGAGTTAAAATTGAAGATTGCACTATTCTTATTTAGCATATCATTCATTGAAAAGTTAAAGTTAGGCTTTGAATTATATCTATTTTTATTTTCATGCAGAGTCATAACACCATGAGTTTCATTTCCATACCTCTTTGAGTAATCACGGCCAATAAAATTTATGCTTTAAACTAAAATTGATTAGTCACAATTTTATTTTTTAGTGTGCACAAACTAGCCTAGGATTTAGTACCTTGGAATAGGATTTTGTGAGTAAACTTCTCCAAGGCAATTAAATCAACTTATGTGTTTGAGAAAGGGAGTTGAGAAATCAATTGTATAATTGGTAATATCAGGAGGCTCCACTCACATCGGAGTTAATCACGAGGTCGCGCAAATTTAGTTGAAGGGATAACCCTTGGATACCCACCTAGCGTCAGAGATATTTCTGAGGATTTATTCATATTTGGGGATCTTTCTAGTGCGCATACCTCTGTGATAGGCAGTGCTTTCAAGGTTTCGGGCTTTGCTACCCTACACATACGGTGATGCAAACTTATGACTACTCGCTTGTTCATTAGTTATACAATGGTTTATTACTTTCTTGACTATGTTTCTCATAGGTTACTTGCAAGGGTTATTCTGCTTGTATCCTGAGTCAGATAGGGGTTGGACAACACACAGCCTTTATGAGGATTACCTCTCTGGGGCGGTCTGACCGACTGGTTTTTAAGCGTACAAGAACCCTTATAACTGATTCTATTACCTCCAAAATTTAGCAGGGAGTCTCAGGTCCCTCTTGGACGAGGCATACCTTCTTTAGCGAGGGAGACCACTCAGCCACTTTAGCCTGTTTGCATGCATATTGGTTGTTTGACTTTTTGGTATGCTCTTTGATTACTAGTTGGCCTCAGGATATCTTTTTATTTGTTGAGAGTCATAAGTCATCGTGGAGTTGGACCATCTTCCTCGTAGGCCCCGTCGGTTGTTACAGTTACCACCGGTTTTCGAGCTATTTCTTTCTAAAAGGCATAGAGTTATCAGGAGTGGTACACACACATCCACTTTTCAGACTTGTGATCCCACAAGGATGATTACTGAGTCTAGTCTTTAGAACACTGGGAGTTCATCAACTCCCAATCCCACTATATTTAATTGCACTCCTTTGACACGTGCAACTGCTACAGTTGCAGTGTCGAAGGCCTACACTGGTACTATGGCTCGACCCGTAGTCAATGCTTCGTCTCTTGCCTCTAACCCTTTTGGGGGTTTTGGCCACTCACTAAGTTACAATGTTTATACCATCCCCATGGTTACTAGTATGTTTTCTTATGGTATGCCAAGTTTCACTTCGCAGTCTTCGACTGCCATCCTAGTTGTTGGCCATAATGCTAGCCTTGGACTTGGGGACACCACACCTCCTTATACTCCCTTTTCGTTTGGTAGCTCTCATGTTCCCCAAGTGAATCCTAATGTAGGAAGTGTCCCCTTCCCTAACCCTAGGTCTAATCCTTCTACAGTTGGATGGAACAACCAGGCTGGCGGACAAGTTCTGCCCTATATCCCTATCCCCTCAGTGCCGAATTCGACCAATACTTTTGGCATAATGAATCCACTTCAATCCTCCGAATTCCCACTCGGAGGAGGTCAGTATTATGTCTTGGGCACCCCCCAACCTGGATCTAATATAGTTGGGGGCAGTTTTAACAACCCTCAGTTTGGATCTAATCCAACTGGGGGCAATTTTCATAATCCTTATCAGAACATTCCTATTGGAATGATGCCCAATCCATATTTCACGAATCCACCTGGAGGAGGGTCTTTTAATTCTAGACAAGGTTCTGGTCTTTACCAGAACCCTAGATGGAACACAACTCCTAATACTTAGTCTTTTGCAGGAGGATGGGGTCAGGTGTCGTAGCCCCGTATTCCCTTTTTGGCCATGCTTAATCTACCATATTTGTCTAAACTAATGAACGACCCAGTGAGTCATGATCCTACATGGCCCCCTATCCTCGCCAAGCTTCCGTCAGACATTCTAGAGTTTGAAGGAAAGAATGGCGAGGACCCTGATGATCACATCACTACTTTTCACCTCTGGTGCTCATCGAATTATTTGAATCATGATTCTATTAGGTTACTATTGTTTCAACATACTCTTATCGGGATTGCATCACAATGGTATATTGAGCTACCTAGGGGAACATATGGGTATTTTCAATAGTTAGTGTTAGCCTTCCTTAACCATTTTCAACTACCCGTTCATTACGATGTTGGCCTTGAACTTTTGTCAACTTTACGCCAGGGTTCCGACACTCATATTTCAGACCATATCCAGAAATGGCGTAGGCGAAGACGGTTAGTTAATACTCCCATACCCCTGACCTTTCTTTTAGAATGGTTTTTAAAATCTTTTCACGCTCCTATTTCAAAGGACATTGCTACTTCCAGGGTCTTCAGTGAAGAAGAGGCCATTTTTAGAGCCCAATAATTTGATTTGATCTATGCTTAGTCAGGGATGTTATACCACCTTCTTCTCAATGCACCACGGTCGGCTCATGATCCTAGACAGGGTCTTGGGCTCCATGCCAATGGCATTGTGGGTTCCACCAATCTAAAGTCCAAAGACTCGGAAACGAAGTCTGTTGGAGGACCAGCTTCATCTGGATCCTCCAAACCCACCCAATCGGAGGATGTACATTCCATGCAGTCGTCGAAAAACCCAAATGGTGACCAACAACCAAATGGGAATAAATGGAAAGATAGAAATAATTGTAGAGGTGGGAAGAATAAACCCAAGGACAAGAATAATAATGGAAAATAGAACGATAATGCTGGAGAGGGCACGAAAGAAAAGTGTAAGGTTAAGTTTCCTTGTAAACTTTGTACAGATGATCACCTTACACACTTATGCCCCAAACTTGCGGAAGCTGCGAGGCTTTTAAATCTTCCACCCGCTGTGCTAATGAATCCTTTTCCTCACAACCATCACTTAGCCTCGAGTTCTTCGAACGCCGTAAATGCGTCTGGTGGGAATCAAAACCCACCATTGCAAGATGATGACCACGTTTGTATCAATATGGTCAGCGAAAAAATTGATATAGTCACTCGCTCTCGATATTACGGCTCTTCAAAATCTAGTACTAGCCTAGAAGCTCCTCCTCCACCCCCAGAGATGAATTTACAGATCGAGAAACTAGAGCCACCACCTCGTATTCCGAAAGGAGTATTCAAATTCTCTACCCATAACCCTAATTCTAAAGCCACCCAAAACTACTCTATCATTGAGGATCTGGGCCAAATACCTTGCGTGATGTCTGATTTGGAGGTACTCAAGATGTTTCCATCAAAGAGGAATGCCTTACTCTCTGCCTTAGGAGCTCTATAACCTAGTGTCTTGGATATCATCAAGTTCGATGTCACAGACGTCAAGCCTCGCTTACCCTACCATGTGGCTTTCCAAATCCATGTGGAGTATTCTAAATATACCATCAAACGAGCGGTAGTTGATGAAGGTGTTGCCACTTGTGTGATGTCCTTAGCCTGTTGGAAAGATATTGGTTCTCCAACCCTTTCAAAGTTGTTGACCATGTTGACCACATTCAACATTCATTCCTTCCGCCCTCATGGTATTCTCCCCACCTTTCCGGTCTTGTTAGGTGGGAATACGGTAGAAGTGGAAGTAGAGGTAGTTGATGCACCTCTCTATTATAACCTGTTACTAGGTCGCAATTGGACTTATGCTATGGTCGTCGTCGTATTGCCTGTTTTCCGCATGCTTTGTTTTCCTCATCAAGGGGAGATTGTGACGATCGACTAGTTATCCTTTGTGTACTCTAGCCCGAACATATCTGTTGGACCATCGATCCTTGTGGTTGACAATTCTTAGACGACAACTAAGAATATCGGTGTCGAAATGTATTCTTCCCTCATGGGTACTTTCAACTTCTTGGCATTGATTCACCACATTTATGCCATGTCCAGTATGCTCGCTTCAGTAGAGAGGTCCATCCCTTTATGCACTTCTTGGACCCTACCTTCCCCGACTTCCCCAATGGAGTCACCAATTCTGTTACAAGGGAAAAAATCTCTATGGCCAAGGGTAAACCACAACAGACAGGTATGATTGCAAAAATCAACTCAATTCCAACATGTGCTATATAAAATAATGTGCAATACGAGGAAGAAGCCTACCTTGATCCAATCGTTTGATGTCATTCCACCGTTGAGCACTGTGACCCAAAGATTTACTCCTTTAAGAAGTTCTCAACAAACAAGCGATGCAAGTATATAGTGACAGTATATAAAATGAGTTAGCACATCAGATAACACAATCCATTAATAAACATTACAAACGTGCCCATGGATAATAATTATATATTTGAAAGATATCGATGGGATGGGAAAGGAGTATTTCTATTAATAATTGATCAACAAAAGTATCAACATTACAGACTTCCATGTTGGCACGGTTCGAAATCAAGAAACCAAGTTCCTTCCAACTGGGTCTCCACCACTTCAATCCTCCACCAAAGGCAAGCTCATAGCAAAGAGATAATGAGATCCTCTTCACAATAAAGGAAGAGTTAGGGGGCTGAACACTGTGTTCAAACTTGAAGGACAAAGGGATGTAGACTCAATACTAAGTAATTTCTCAAGAGTAACTTTTCTCTCAAAGTTGAATGTTTTCTCTCTCTTTTTCCATAGCTCGAAATTGTGCTCTTATAGCCTCCAGAATGCAACTGAATGGTCGAGTCGGAACATTTCCAGTATATGGAAGGCCAAATATCAGAGATCATTTGTCGTGACATGGAAACCCAACCTCTTTTTTCATTTTCTGGTACAAATCCTTATATACGCGAGTTGTAGTGGAGTAGCAAGCATATACGCATCTTGCAAAGCAGTTAGGAAGCGTATATGTGGAAAAATATATAATTTTGGCTCTGGATTTATCAAAAATGGGGTTGATAAGTCTGCATAGGGAAATGGAAAAAGGCCCTCTTTGCAAGATAGAAATGGTGAGGCAAATCTTGCTATAACACTTCTCTATCCCAAATGCAACATGGAGTTGAATGCTTGAGACCAACCATGTTCGACTAGAGTACTTGTATGTTGACTTGTATGAAGTCTCAACTCACCGAATGTAAGTTGAGAAAGACCAATAACTTTGTATTTGGTATTGTTGAGTGCATGTTTTTCTTTGATAGGGTTCCCATGATGATCCCCAGGACCCATGTGCAAGGACACTTGCAACCATGGCCCCCGATGGTACGTTGGCCCGAGTTGATGGCATGCCTAGGAGGAGGAAAGTTATCGAACCCCTTTGGCAATGATTTATTCTCTTGGTGGTACCATCATGTCTCATTCATCAAGGAATACCCTTATATCGATATTGACATAACCCAAGATCCTAACATTATCATTCCTCCTGGCGATGAGCCACAAGATATAGGTAATTTTAGTTTTATGTTATTAATTTTTTGTTTTTATTTTATATATGTATAGGAAAATAATTTGTCTATTTGTGAGATCCACGATACTAACGTAATTTTATTTCCTGTAGATAGAGAACTAAAGAGGCTAGTCGAGGTTACGTGACATAGCCGCAGAGGACGACAAGAGGAAAGATTGAGTGATGATGCAACATAGACCTTGTGGAGTTTGGGTAGAACTTTGAGGCCCCGAACCACAATGTTCTGATGGTGACCATAGAGAACTTTCCTATAGGCATACAACGCCATGTAGTGGGGGTACCCTGACTATGGGTATGATTATTCTAGCATTTGGAAAACATCATATTTTTTATGATAGGGTTCATCAACCTCAATCCTAGATATACTATGTGCTCCTAGCACCATTTTTTACTTATATGATACTCTGGGTTAAGAGCCTTCATTTTGTATTATGGACCTCTTTTGACATGTATATATCTACTATCTTTTTTGTGCTTTATCTTTTATGTTTTATTTGCAAATTACAAATATTTACATGTGTGAAAGTGTGTGCTTGTACTACTGATCATATAAATTCCAATCTAAAATATATTTAGCTTAGGCATCGGTTACCATGTTAGCATCCCTAGGAACATGCTCATAAGTAATGAAATAAAATGATCATTCCAGGAGACGTACCCTAAGAAAATGTCCCTAAAAAATTGGATTGTTGATTCAATATAGGCCATTTAGTTGTGAAACTACCAACTGAAAATACAAGAACACCTGAAGGAGTTGGATTCCATGCGACAAAGCGTATCACAAAAGCTCAATGACAGTTCTATATTCAACAATGTTATTAGTAGTTGCTCCAAGACAAACACCTCCAGTGGACACTAGTTGGTTAAAAGATGAATATATTACCCAAGCAGTGGACGCCAACCTTCAAGTGTGGTGACTGGCACCGTATGTGAATCCCAAGTAAATGGATGACTCCTTGGGAATATTCCACATAACATAAGCACGAAAATAACTAAAAAAACAAGGACACAAAATTGTATTCAAAATTATATACATAATTAACACTATTTACAAAACAAAATTAATACTCAAGTCATGTGGCTCAAGCATAGTATTTCTTTAGGTAGAGCCCATTTAAGCTCCCAAAACACATTTCCCTCATAGTCTGTGAGCTCATAAGACCATTTATTAAACACATGTCACACGATACAAGGACCATACCACATGGTATTGAACTTGCCTACCCCCAAGGCTTCCTTGTCTTGATCATAAACCAAAACAAGGTCTGCTTAAGAGAAAATCCTAGGAAAAACATAATTTTCATATTGTGTCTTCACTCACTTCTTGTGTGCATGTCTCAATGTTGCTCATCAATATGCTCAAGGTAAATGAGGTGTTCATCAAGTTGAGTGGTTTTCGGGAGGAGCTTGACTGTGATATTTAGCGAAGGGATTTCACACTCTATCGAAAATACTGTTTCCACTCCATGTATGAGTTAGAAAGGTGAAAAGGCCTCTAGCAGTCTTGATTGAGGTTCAGTAAGCCTGTAATTTTGGATATAGCATCAAGTTCTAATTCGTTCTGGTTTAATTGACCATCCTTCTTAATATCATTTCTAATGATTTGTTCACAACTTCAACCTAATTGTTTTCATGGGGATAGTAAGGAGACGAGTTATCCTTGCTAAATCCCAGCTTCGATGTTATCTTAGCCATCATGCAGCTATGAAAATGAATTCTATGGTCAGTGATGATCTCCTTCGGAACCACGAACCTAGTGATTACCTGATTGAATATGAATAGTGCTACAGTCTCACTATCATTTGCAAATGTCGTCATGGCTTCCGCCCACTTAGTAAAGTATTCTATGGCCACTATAATGTAATGATGCCCTCTAGATGAAGTTGTGTGTCATGTCATGAAATCTACCCCCAACTTGGTGGATGGGTCGATGGTGATGACATGAGACATTGGAGTAGGATGCGCGTGCATATTTTTAGTGAAAATATGGCAAGGATGGAATTTATTGATTGATTCTACACAATCCTTGAAGATCTTAGGCCAAAAATACCCAATGCACAATATTCGTTGGGTTGTTTGCAACCTAGATAGGTGACCACCACATGATCCACCATGGAATTCATTTAACACAACCTCCACTTCTTCAAGGGTCAAATTGCAACGAAGAATTGAATATACCCCTCATTGATACAAAGTGTCAGCGATAATGAGATAGTTCTTAGCCATATGATGCACCCGTCGTTGCTCATCTCGTGAATAGTGTGGAGGGAAATTCAAAGTATATCTATATCTATATATATATATATATATATATATATATAAGGATATATATGTACTAGGGGTTAGAGGTAAAGATGAGGAAGATATTCCCATATGGAAATGAGTCAATCATTTCTCTATCGTCACTCTCAACTAGGAACTACGACATCAATTCAGTTAAGACTAAAAATTTATTATATTTAGCAGAAGAAAAATCTAAGTCAAATTCTTGAAGCAGCACATCGACTACCTCCTAGAAAAACATTATAGTTGAGTGGCACATCGACTACCTCAACTTTCACAAAAATGAATTTTCCACCTAGCTTGACTAGACAGGAAGAAATGAGACCATGTGGTTGTAACAAATTCCCATCAAATGTAGTTAAGAGATTTAGGGAATATGTGAGCTCTGGAGAAATAATTTCTTGCCAACACAATAAGGAAATTATGCATGTCAAAGCCCCTTCATCAACAATGGTCCTCCTGATCAAACGATTATTGGAAATGACGTTTATTTGGAAGGACACATGATAGGGAAGGCATGGCTTGACGTTAGTGGCATCAAACTTCATTACAAGATGAATGGCAGAATCAATCACTCCTATTGCAGACAATAACATTTTGCGCTATGAGGGGAAATTTTGGATCACCTCCAAAGAAGACATTACACAACGTGTCTGATTCAAGTCCTCCACAAGAGATTAGTTGGGGGAAGATCTCTCATTAGGGTTATGCATTTTCCATTTATATACACCCTTAGGAATCCAAAGTTCTATCTCCTTCTCTGGTTTCTCTATTTGAAGAGTTTCTTGATCTTCTGAAGTCTTTTTACCTTTTTCAAGTGACTATGGATTACCATAGTCATGATTCCTAGTTGACAAGTCTATATTATTGAGCTTCTTGTGACTAATCATATTAAAAAATCCCTAGTATCCATCTGATTGGGGTGCACTTGACGTGCCCTCTTGTTGGTTGAGGTTGGAAGAACCACCCTGAATATTTTACCCATGTGGAAAGGGGTTACTCAACACAACAGGCTATTGTTGTTGTTTTAACTTTATGAGGCATTAAGATTATTCCATATGTGGGAATTGATGTGTAATATGATAATCACCACACAACTTACATGGGAACTTAACCTTCTTTTTCTCATCTTTAACCCTTTCAACATTCTTATCACATTTCTTGTTATTTCCCTCACCACTTTTCTTACCCTTTCAATTCTTATCTCCGAGATGTTGGGGAGCCTTTTGATTCTTCATTTGCACAAAATGTACATCCAAAGATTGGGTGGTGGGGGTGGTTGAGAAAAATGTCATACCAACCACAGGTTGTTGAATAGCCAACTTTTTCATCTAGTTTGTGACCAGTTATGCGGCTTTGCTTTGAGCAGAACCCACAACACCATCGGCATGTGCGGTTGAATTTTGATTTTCCATGTCAAGGGTAGACTGCAGTGCATCTAGAATAATATCATAGAGCATGTTGGATTAATATTAAATAGTCTATAAACGTTGCACCATAAATATCACTTTCTCTTCAAAAAACACTCTCGAAGTCACAACGTCCTTCGAAATATATGGGAGTAGTGATTTTAAGAACCATTCTAACAGAAAATATGGTGGGACCATGGATTTTATCAAGCTCTTACATCTCATCCATTCCCCAATGTGATCCAAAATGTGTGTAGCCTTATCTTGTTCAAAGTTGGATATCAATATTATGTCGGCATCATACCAAAAATGGATTTGCAGGTGGTTCAGTAACACCATGACTAAGTCACCAAAGGTTGTGTACTTTTCCATTTCTAGTTCTATATACCACTCAGAAGCACCTCCAGTGAGAACGCATTGGAAACAACACAAATGAATCGAATCGTCATTGAGTGATCTGGACAAACACCACAAGTGGAAAGTCGTCACGTGGTTATATGGATTGTCACTGCTTTTTCCATTGAATTTGGGTATGTCCAAGGGTAATTTGGTTGGGACCGTAGGCCAACTCGGATGATGAAAAATGAGTTCATTCATCAACTTGGATAAGTCTGGAAAATGCAATGTTTCCAAAAATGGTAACCTCGGCTACGAAATTGACTAATTGGAAACTTGAAAAGAGGGTCCTAGATTGAAATTGACACCGGGTTGCCAGAAAGAGTTGATGGAAGAACCAGGGCTTGGGAAGATTTTTTTTTTTACCTTGATTAAATGGAGGAAAACCTCCACCCATCTAGTTCGTGAAAGGAAAATTGCATTTTCCCCCAGCGAACCCCCCTTGCAAAGGAAAAAATCCCTGCACGGGGTTAAACTAAATAGGAAAGGGTTTGCTCCATTGCAACATCCCTTTTTTGGGATTCCAATGTCCTTGGAGAGGGCTACCCCCCAATGGTTCCCCATGCAAGGAAAACGGTCCTTTCATGGAACTAGGTTCACCCTGGAAGGGGTTGGCCCCCACCAAAACTAAAGACGAGGTGAAAAGGTTACTAACGAACCCACCATACACTGTGAATGGGGTCAAAGTGGAAGAAATACTAGCGGACTAAGATCTGCTGCCCATAGAAGCACCCCATCCCCAAGAGGGGTTTGGGACAGAAAATGAGAAATCCTCTCTTTCGATGAATGGTGATGATGGAGGAATATGACCTCCGCCCCAAGGAAAATTTTGGTAAGGAGCATAAATTCCCCCCGAAGAGACACTCAATGCATGGGATATTGAGTGAGAACCAGGAAATGTGTTTATCATGTCCATTAACGAAATACTGTATGAAAAAGAATTGGTTATCGGGTAGTGACGTAGCTCCACTCATGGCTTGATTGGGACCATCGAATGATGAAGAGATGTTGTTGGTCGTTGCATATATGGTGGAGGGAATCACACCTATCATTTGAGTAGACACATCGGGAGGAAGAATCCCTCCAGGTAGAGTTGACTAGGTGGGATTTGTAGGGGCTCCTAACCCAGACATTGACGTAGTATCTTCCATAGTGGCTCGGTGAAGAGGGATACTATCAGTAATATGCAATATGGGAGGTGGGACTTATACCATAGGAAATGGATAAGCCCCAGGTAATGAAGGATTCATATGTGGAGAAAACTATTTGGCCCCAAGATCTTCAATGATTATTTCCTTCGGTTCCAAAGTGTAAAATTATGGAGGTTCAGATTCTATCATCTCAGCCTGACCAGTTGGCACAAAAGCACCAGATGAATCAAGTCAACGAGGAGAATTGTTTCTAATTTCCTATTCTAGAGGAAGGCCTCAAATTATCCTTGATCTACGAGGATGTTGGTCAGCCCATTTGAGGTGTCAACTCTTGGTGGGACCATGATACACGACACCTTATTTAATACTACGATTATCGAGCAAACCACTAGAAAAATCCTATGAGCAAACTAGATACACAATGTGACCTTGTTAATATTTTGACTTAGGTGGATTAGGTCATGAGACCGCAATAGTCAATGAGTAGTGTAAGTACCTTCTTTATGGAGGAACGGGTTGATTAAGTCCCATGGACCAATGAATGAAGGAATGCAAAGAGGTTATCCAGACCTCCACTAACCATCCTTATCTGGTGCAAGTACCCTCGCTTCATGGGGCACCCTCCAATAGTACTAAGAAATATGATGTGAAATCCACCCCAGGTACCATGGAAAGCCCCCGTAGTCACCTTTTGATATCCCTAGGACTATCCACTAAGGTTACCAACTCATAATCAATGTATGAGGGGTACAATCAACATTCAATATTGAACATATGGGAAGGGTATCTAAGACCGAAGCTTCAAAATCACTACCTCTCATAGAGGTATCGCTACTAATGAAACCCCCAAAGTAAGATCACTCCACTATGCTTAGTTAAGCTCCAGAGGGGTCTCTCCTTGGCTCTCCTTCACATGACCTCATGTTTAGTTCCTGTGTTAGAGGAGGCTCCTAGCTATACCTATATTAATTTTGTATTTAGGCTCTCCCTAGCTCAGACTCCTATGTTTGTTTTGTGGCCTTGGAGAAATTTACTCTCCACTCTAAGCCAAGGCCCTAGCCTAAACTTGTTCGTTTACCCTATTAAAATGAAAATGTCTAATAAAATTTTAGTTAATCATTCATTTTAAGGGTTGTTCTTACTCAACAAAAGGTACATATGAAACTTTGATGGTGTTTTTGACAGACTCCAAAATTAAAAGTAACTAAGAACACAATGTAGTTTCTTCAAATTAAAAAGGGATGCAACTATTCTTAAACAAACTCTTTTTCTTTTTGATGAAATAAAAACTATTTTCGTATGGAATATTTAGGACAATTTGATAAGCAAACTTATAAGATTGTTTTGAAGACCAAATGCAATCAAAATGTAAAACTTGCAAACTAGGATTATTTTCTTTTTAATGGAAGGCTACCATTACCAAAGTACTATAACAATGTAACTACTTGAATTCTTAAATAACTAACTATTTTCTTGCAAATATGGAAGGAAAGGGTTCAATAAATGAGCAACAAGAAAGAAAACATATTTTTGTTCTTTTTCATTTTCAAAAGAAATAAAAAACAAAGGATTGCAATTTTTCTTTTTCCTTTTAGAAACAAGGAAAAGTAAGTATAGAGACTGAATGTGCTCAACCAAGAAACCATTGAAAACTCAGTGAGACTAGATGTTCAAACACACAAACAAAGATGACCTTCCAATCAACCTAACAAACCTTACACAAACCAGCTAAAGAAAGATATTTTTTCTTTTTTATGTATAAATTTTCAGATTCAAGAAAGTAAAATACAGAAAGAGACTCAGGAAACCCAAGCAAACTGAAAGAAACAACCACCACTTCCATATTCTACAACAAGATATTTAAAAAAACAAACATTTTTCACACAGGTACTCGATTATGTGCAAAAAAACTCATGGATATTTGTGGGTTGTAAGATTGCAATAAGTGGATGTATACGGCATGTAGAAGGGAAAGACATGGATGGGTATGCAAATTTGCAAAAATTAAAAACCACAACAGAAAAAGGGGGCTTCCAAAAACCTGGGAAAGATCCCTAAGAGGCCAAAACTTTACATAAGAACTCAGGAAAATAAAGAAAACTACTAAAGGAATGAAGAAAACAACACACACTAGAAATTGACCCAAACTAGGAGCAAGTCCCTTGTATATTCACTAGTTCTGCTCCTAGGATATTTCCACCATGACCTTGGGTTGTGTCACGATAGAGTGAGACTGGATATAGAAGGTTAAATATACCCTCCCAATCAAACATGCAAATCAAGAATAACTAATTTTTCATAGAGAGAGATAGGCAAAGGAGAGAAAATAAGGTGTGCACCTTAAACCCTTCATCTAATGTCGATCCCGGCTCCTACTTCTTGAAACACTCCTAGTCTCTGTTGGTACATGCCTACAATAGGAGACCTTGATTGTGCTGCAATGAGGTAGTTATAGGTTCTAATATAATATATCAAATGTATATTACAAATAATATATGAAAAAACATTAACATATCAGATTGCAATGAAAAAAATGAACACAAGATTGCAGGGAAAAATACTCTTCAATTAATCAGCAAAATAATAGAGTTAGTTACAACCTAATGTTGCTTCTGGCACTGCTTCGGAACCAATCACCGGAGTTCCTCCTGAATTCCTTCAAGAACCAAATCAATTAAAATATTCCTCATATATTCCAATAAGGATAGGAATACACATTATAACTATATAAGATAGGAATCAACTCTGGAAAAGGAGTTTCCAGTTTGGGGGAAAACGTCTCAGAGGATGAAGGAGAAGGGAAGCTTGCTCAATTTTCTCAGCATAACCTTGCACCAAAAATTTAACCTCATCATTACCCTAAAAGATGATTTTATACTCTCCCAAAGGGGTTGGGGGAGTTGAAATCCATTTTGTATGGGATATGGGACATTGGGAAATGATCCCAACCAAAAAACCCACCCGAAAACTCATAATTATTTTATTTTTCATTATTTTTTAGGGAATTTGCGTGTTGCAAACTACCAAAGCCTGGATGTCCATGCTTTGCACAAAGGAAACCCAAAAATATGTTCAAAAGTCATGTTTTTTAGATCACTTAGATGAGGCAAGGTGGGATTTTGATTTCTCAAGCCAAAGGGAAGGGTAGGCCATAACACAAGTGCATAGGTGTGGCATTTTGGGATCTAAGAGTATCATTGTAAATACTTCAAGGCTTCTTGTTCAGTCAACTTGTTGGAAATATCCATTAAACATAAAACACAATTACAGTGTCTATCAGTCATAGTCATTAAATATTAATAATAATTATAGACTTGGGGAAAAACATAAGGTTAGATTCCCCTCACCCTTAAAAGAAACACCATCCTCAGTGTTTTACCACTGTATAAATATGCCTTTTCATGGAATCCTCTAGTTCCATGTTCCCTCATATGATCCAAAGTTCTTCCATCGCATCTTGACCTACACAATGTATTGGTTCCAAAGTAGTCTCTCTCCTTTGTCCAAGATGCATTGAGGCTCGAGTTGGAACTCTCCTTCTACTTCCACCTATATCATAGTCCAATAAATGACATGATCTTATAATAATGAATATATTTCTCTAAAATAGATACATGGAATACATTATGATCTCTAACAGTAGGAGGTAAAGCAACATGATACGCCATCTGTCCCACTCTGTCTAGGACATCAAACGGTTCATAATAGCGGTCTTCTAACTTGGTAAAAGTTCCCATTATTAGGGAGATCCTCTTGGGCTTAACCTTGATAGACACATGATCTCTAACCTTGAACTGTTTATGAGTTCTTTTGTTGTTAGCATAGCTCATCTTCCTATCCTGAGCCACTTTCAAATTCTTCCTAATTATGGCTATTTCCACTTCCATTTCCTTCAATATCTCAATTCAAAGTGTGATCATGTCTACCAGAGTATCCCAACTGATTGGACCTATGCACTTTCTACCATACAAATCCTCAAACGGGCTCATTTTTAGTGAGTCTTGAGAGCCATTATTGTAGGAAAATTATACCAAGGGTAAATAATCTTCCCACTTCTTGGGTTGGTGCATAACATGAATTCTTAACATAGTTTCCAACACTTTATTTACCCTCTTGGTTTGTCCATCTATTTTAGGATGGTAAGCAATGATAAAAACTAATTGTTTTCCAAATGATGCAAATACGATTTTCCAAAAAATTGATGTGAATTTAACATCTCGATCTGAGACAATCATTTTGGGCATACCATGCAATCTAAAAATATCCTTTATGAATATATGAAAAACATATATATCTTTATAAGTGGATTTAATTAAGACAAAGTGATCTACCTTAATCCATTTTTTCACCACCACCATGATTGTATTATTTTGTTTTGTTGTTCTTGGTAATCCTATAATGAATTACATGGAGATAGTCTGCAATTTCCACTTTGGAATCTGCATTGGCTACAACAATCCTGCTGGGTGTTGGTGCTCAACCTTAACTTCTTGGAAATCCAAATTCTTAGCAATATACTTTTCAATATCCTTTTCCATTCCTAGAAATAAATAAAATTCCCTTGCTATTGTTATCATATTTTGATAATTGAGATGACCCACATAAAGTGTCTTATGAAATTAATCCATTTTGAGGTTTTTCATCTCTGCTAAATTAGGTATTTATACCATGCTTTTTGTACATTACCAACCCATATGTTGTGAGATGGTATCTCACATACTTTTTCCCTCTGGGATCTTTTTGCAATATTTATTTTATTAAAATAAAGTGTTCATCACTCTATAAAAGAAGTTTGATTCTTTGTTTGATATCAAATTCACAGATATTTGTGACTACCAAGTGTATCACTTGTACACTTTTGTTGAGTGAATCTGCCACTCGATTTTCTTTTCCCTTAATATGCCTAATCTCAAAATAAAACTTGTTGATAAGTGTCATCCACCTATCTTGTTTGAAATTTATATGTGTCTTGTCAAACAAACATTTCATCCCATAGTGATCTATCATGAATACAAACCTCCTCCCAAGGAAACAATGTCTCCACATTTTCAAGGAATGCACAATGACTGCAAGATCTAATTCATGAGTAACATAATGTTTCTCATGCTCATTTAATTTTATTTATTCATAACATACCACATGTCCTTCTTGCATGAGAACTCCATCATGTCCTTCCTTGCAATCATATTTACAAACTACAAAATCCTTGTTAGGGTTTTCAATTTTCAAGATAGGGGAATTAGTTAGGAGATGATTCAACTATTTAAAGTTGATCTCAAATTTTGTTGACCATAAAAAATTAACTCCTTTTCTCTGCAATGAATTAATGAAGTGACCAATATTTGATAATCCCTTAATGAACCTCCTTTAATATCTAGCTAATCCCATAAATGATATTGCCTCAGATACATTTCTAGGTACTGGTCAATCCATGATTTCCTTGATCCTCTCTAGATCTACTGCCACTCCATCTTTTGAGAATACATGACCAAAATATTGGATTTTCCTCTTGAATAAATCACACTTTATCTATTTATCATATAGTTGGTGTTCCCTCAACACCTATAACACTAATCTAATGTGTTTCTCATGCTCTTCCTTGGTTTAGGAATATATCAAAATATCATTAATGAACATGAGGATGAACTTTTCCAAATACTTGTTGAGAATATTTTTCATCAGACACATAAACATGGCTAGTGGATTAGTAAGCCCAAATGGAACCACTACAAAGTTGTAGTGTCCATACATTTTTCTAAAGAAAGTATTATGGATGCCTTCATCCCTAATTCTGACTTGATGATATCCATATATGATGTCTCTTTTTGAAAACATTGTATCCCTTGTGAGATGACTACAAATATCATGAATTCTTTACAGTGGGTATTTATTCTTGATAATAATCTTATTTTTAACTATTTTTATTCAATACGTAGCTGTGAAGTACCATGTTTTTTCTTTAAAAACAATGTCGGTGCTCCCCATGTGGACACACTCGGTCTAATATACCCTTTATCTAACATATTTTTTAATTGTACTTTTAATTCCACCAACTATGGTTTGCTCATCCTATAAGGCACGTTATATGCCAATATTGTTCCTAGTGTCAGCTCTATGGAAAATTCAATGTCTCTCTTAGGAGGTAATCTAGCTACCTCATCTGGAAACTCATATCTGAAATCATGCAACACTAGGTGGTATTCAATTTTTAGCTTGTTTGTATATGTTAAATTTAACACTTGTATTGCATACAAGGGGAACCCTTTTCGACTATCCTTCTTGATTTGCAGTGTTAATATCTGCCTTACTGACATAGGCTTATGGATGCCATGTAGCATCATGTAGTTTCCATCATCATCCTCACAATCCAAGGTCTTATTAAAACAATATAGTTTTTCTTTGTGGGTAGCCAACCAGTCCATACCTATCAACATGTCATATGACTCCAAAGATAATATATTCAAAGTCACTTATGTATGTATTCCATTCATTTCAAATGAACAAGATTTAATCACCTTTGACACCTTCTTCTTGGTTCCTTGGCTAGATGAACTGATCATGATTTCACATGCTTCAAAAACTTGGGGAAAAATATATCTAATATTATAACCAAGGTCAATTAAAATTGAAATGGATCATTTGGCAATTATACCTTCTAGCTCCACCACTAAAGCTTGGTGGTTTGCATGTCGATTCTTGATAGTTTCATAAATTCATGGCACATTTGTATCTATCAATGGTAGTAGTAGCATCCTGAACATTGTATATTATATTGCTACCATGATTCCTATGAGGGTAGTCTCTCAATAGATGTGCCTCACCACAACCGTGGAATTGTAGAGGTCCTTTCTTTTCCTCTTCCATTTTCTCCTCAATTTTCTCTGTAGGATTGTTCCCACTTTGAGAGGGAAACAATTTTTTGTGCACACTTCTAGTCGGATGATTGGAATGAGAACCTCATTTTGGATTCTTGTATTGGGATGGTTTAAATCCCTTCTTCTGGTATTTGTACCTATCCTTGTTTCTGTAGTCCTTGAGGAGCTCTCTCCTATGCTTAGATTGATCCTAATAACATTTGTATTTTCAGATTATGTCCTCCAATGTCTTAGGCTCATCAAATTCAATTATGTCATGATAAGATTGTGGAAATCCATTGAGGAAGTGATATATTCTCTCTTTCTCATCCATAAGATAAGGAATGTGTCTTAGCAGCTCTAGAAACATTTTTGCATAAGCATCATGGTAAGTTTTCCTAAATTTTGTTCATGGAGTTCCTTGATATTGCCATCATAGTACATTTCTAGTAAGTACGCCTTCCTAAAAAACCTTTCAAACTATTTCTAGGTTATATTACTCTCCTTCATTCCTTTAAAATTCTTGAGATCTTCCCACCAAATGGAAGCCCCTCCATTCAAATTAGATATGGCTACCTTTACCTTCATATTTTCTTATTATTTATGCATTCAAAAAACGTTTTTAATACCAATAGTCATGCCTCTACCCCTTCTCCCTTTTTTGATCTATCCATCAAAAGTAGGCGGTTTTTTTTTCTTTAATTATTCTATCATGGAACTATGATAATGTCTTCTCGAGCTTATTCTTAGGAACACTTGACCCAATCTCATTTCTAGACAAATAATCTATAGTGGTATTTTTTATCACACAAGTTGTAGGTTGGGAAAATCCCAACCCAAACCACAATATGGTGACAACTAAGAGAACACCTACCCACTGTCACCTTAGATAGGTATTCCCATCACTTTAGATATGGATTAATCACCTAAAGGGGGGAATCCCAATGACCCTAAGGATAAATGAGGTGGAAAGTGAGATGATGAGATGAATTCCCCTATAGGTCAAGTTTCTATGTATAATATGTCTTTGATGGCACATATCATAGGTGGTTTAAGGTTGCCAAATATTTGGGTACTTGCGGAAAGTGTTTGTACCTTCCCGAGACACAAGAAAATCTAACTATGCATGTAACATGTTAAGTGGTCAAACAAGTTAAGATTATTGTCCCTAATTGCAGTAGTAAACATAGATAAATATCAGCTATGAAATCAAGTAACTATTTCATATTAAACCACTTAAAGCATCAAATATTAGTTGAGCTATTAAGCATTAAACATGTAGATAAGTTCTCAACACTTTAGCACAACTTTAGGTGGTATTAGATGGTTGTTATGATAATTTTTCAAACTATATTTATGCTATACAAGTGGTTGTAGGAGTGATTTTCTACAACATAAAATTTTAATTATGAAAATAAGCAAGTAATCCAACCAAAAGTTCACCAAATAGCAACACAATAGAAATAATGGGTTACTGGCAAATTTCCATAGTCAAATTGCAAGTTAAAGTCGAGAAAATAAGATGTTTTTTTGCAGACCTAATAGCTATATATTTTAAGTTTTTATAGCTATAATAAGAACAATAGAACTAATATTCCCTAGAGGGTTCAACAACCTCAAGGCATCCACAAGAGATTCCAACTTGAACAAGATTGATATCTCACCAAAGCATGTTTACCAAAGCAAACAATTTGTTTCTCCAATGCAAAATTTCATATTAGTACCTTCAAAATATGGGTGAAGGAGTCCTTAAAACACAAGTCATATCAATAAGATCTCTAGGGGTTTAAATCCTCTTACTCCCTAGGTTATGCCAATCACACTAAGGTAAATCTAGGAGGGTATACACACTTGTATTCCTCCTAGCAACCCTTACCAAAGAAAATGACTTATAAACATAGAAATTAAGATGAATCTTAATGGTGGGTGTATGAAACATACTCCTCCTATGGTTTCAACCAACAATAGCCAAGAAGAAGAAAGGAAGAACTAAGAAATTCATATTTTCCATACGAATTCCAAGAAAGATGCAAGATCAAACCCTAGTTCACCAAACATTTACCTTTCAAGAGCAAGTAAAGAAACCTCCAAGAGGTGTGCACCGCTTATCCTCATCCATTCACCAATATATAATACCAAAAATCATTTGCAAGAGAGAGAGATACCAAAAATGCTCAAGTATAGCGAAAATTTCATCCATTAGTCTTATCACAATGGGAGAGCAATGATAAAAATGAATTAGAGATGAACTCTATTTATACAAATCATCCGAGACATAGTTTGTCCACATAAATTAGGGTAAACCAAAAAATAAGAGGAAAAAACCCTTATTTTTCCCCTTTATACAAAATAATACTTTTTAATTCATAATTTTCACATAAGGTAAACCATAAAATGAGACGCCAGCCTTCTAGGGTGATGTTTTGGCACTTTTTCAAGTCGTTGGAGTAGGAGATGAGCGCGCTAGGCCTATAAAGGCAAAGTGTATTCAATCCAACCATCTCCTCCATGATCCAAGGCTTCTCTCCTTCAAATGTTCCAAATGCATCATTATGAGTAAATAAAATAGCCACCTAAGCATGTGCATCCAAAAACACCTCATCAAATTAAAAAAATTCTTAAAGGCCCTATGAAACTTACCAAGTTTAGGTATTGGAGGCTTGACAAGGTGACCTATTTGGTGAATCGTCCCCTAGGTCAAGGAGTGTTTCATGTTTGGAACCCCCCTATAAGACATGTGGAAACAATTATATGGATGGGGGAAATAATTTTGGGCATGGGGTTGATGACATACAAGGGACCATAGTGTCTCATTTATGAGTGCCTTTGAAGAGGGTGTGTTCAATGTTCATTTCAATGCATTTTTTTTCCAAACCCATTTAATGTCATTAATTAATTAATAATCCAAAACCTTGGGTAATCCCTATTGGTGAATCGATTATATTGGGGGTTAGTACCACAAGGCCACTTGAATATATAGGTACATAGAGTGTCATATGTAAGGAAAGGAATGGACACTGCATAAGTGTACACACCTCAACAAGTGGGGACATTTATATAATGTTAAATTTCTTTTGCAGTTCTTTGATTTTTTAGTATAAGTGTTTCATTGCTCTCAAACCTCTTTGGCTGAGAATATGGAGGACTCATAATAAGGATTTTATCTTTTGCCAGCTACCTCCCCTCAGAGCCTTCAACCCCTTCTTCCCATGAAATGAGGGACAACCCCTTCTTCGGTCAATACACCCGAAAATCGCAAAAGGTAAGGAGATGAGGGGATACAGTATGGAAAGTGACAATTATGGTCAAGAATGGAACGATGACTTGTCAAGAGGATCTCCCAGTAGCAAACCCATCCCTAAGGGTGACCACTTGCTAGGCACAATGTCAACCACCAAGGTGAAACAGGGTAAATACCATAAGGTATAAGCAGGCGTTAAATAATCAAAAGCAGTTCTAAATGCAAGAAACTCAAATGCCTCAGATATTGAAATGAAAATCACCATAATACCTGGCTTGTGCCTCATGGATCAAGACCCAATGTCTTCTAGAGGCCAACTGATGTCGTGGATATTGTCGTGATGAACCTGGAGTTGTGGTGGTGATGTGAGTACATGTTTGTGCAAGGGGATATTGTTGGTCAAACTGTCTCTCAGTACTCCATGTTTTCAACTTGAGGGCCTCGAGACATCATCTCCTTATTATCCCTAGGAGTTGGGGATAATGCATGGCTCCTACTTACGAACATGTGATCGCTATAGAATGCATGAGAACCAAAAAATATCATAGTGGACATGTGACTATAGTGAAACATAATACTATAAAATCTAGGGTGGTTCTATCACCCTTAATCCTTATATATCAAAACCCAAAATGAAACTAATCTAGAAAAGAAAATTTTAGCATTTTTAAAAAAAAAATCTAAACTAAACATGAAATCAATATGAAAGTAAAGAAAAATGAAAGATGAAATGCAATTAAACTATCATGGACAATCAATATGAAAATGCAAGGAAAGAAATATGACCTACCTACTTATCTGGGGCCCTGGGGCCCTGAAGATTTGGTCCTGAAATGTCAAGTGAATTTGTACAAGTATTGCAACCACTTGTTCATAATTTCATCAAGGAATATCCTCTTGTGATTAATCATGTGAAACAACAAGGATAAGTCCATCACATAATAATAATTAGAATAAATAGACATACAGTCATGAAGATGGGTGGGAGGGAGGAAATCATGTTGGAGAGAATGGCCACAATCCTAATAAATTCATCTATGAAGAGGGATACCCTATAAGGATGATGCCTCATCTTCATCCTCCTTTAGCACATCAATGTTTCCTGAAGAATGAGAAGAGATGAGAGATTGAAACAAAACTCAATGATTTCTTATAGAAGAAGAAAAGAAATAAGGGATTGTCTCATGTCTGGAGAAATAAAGACGTTGCCTCTTCATCCGAGAATCACTAATTAAATATTAAAGATGAAAATACTTTCTCTTTGTAGAGTGAGCCTTCGACTACTCTAGGATGGCCATGACCCGATATCCATAAATATATGAGCATGAAGGTGGCTGAAAGTACTCATAGAGAAATTATGCATCCCTAAAAGGATATGCATCACAAATCCCAAGGAATGGTTGAAAATCACTCTGAGTATGTTGTGACAAGTCACCCTCGAATGGAGTGAACAAATATGTAACCATAGCATCATCAGGCTGCCAAACATCTGAACCATATACGCATGAATAACAGTCCTCTAAAAATAAAATGTCAACCCATTTTTCTTGATAGCTACCTTCAACGCCATAAATGGGATCTCTATCAATAATGAAGTAACCCACATCCCATCTATGTCTTCCAACCTGTATGAAATCATAAATTTGTAGATCAACCATGTCTGAGAGGTACTTCACAAAAACATCTACATCATTAGGAATAAACACTTCTTCATCTTCATGTGCAAGAAGAAAATAGGGATGAACAACTTTATCCTCTTAAAACATGAGCATGGATACCAATGTCTCCTTTTGCTCATATGGATGTCTCACTTCATTAGGGTCTTCCTTTTCCTAGTAGATTTATTCATGGATCAATTATTCTTCATCCTCGATAGATCAAAGAACTCACCATAATTATCTTGATCTCTAACAAGTTTGCATACTTCTTTGGGCATGAAGAGTGGTTAATCATCATTTGGGAAGATTTCCTAGTACCCATACTTCTCGTTCACATCATCAAACAATGATTTTACTCCCTAATAAGCAATGGAAACCTCCCAGGCTATGTTTAGGGTAGGATTTTCCTCATAGCTCTCAAGGATAGCATCATATCATTCTTCTCTTTGTTCACAGAACTTGACCAGAAAGTCCTTGGTGGGACAAAGTTCTATGAGTTGTTCACACAAATCAATTCTTTTTCTATGCTTTCCTTGAGGCACTCGAAACTTTTCTCATTATTGTCATCAACTTCTTTTCTTTCAAGTATTTTTTCAACAAAATATAGAAGAAGAGTTTATCTTGAACGTTCAATAGGATCAAGGTTGAAACCTTCTCTTGAAAAAACATCCTCCAGGTCATGAATTGTCTCTTCAAGAATTTGATCTTTCACTCCCCAATGTTTAAGGAAATCTCTAATGAGGATTGTTAAACAAGATATACTTCTTGGCTTGTAAGAATGCTTGATACAATCCTTTTGTTCACTTCCCAAGGACAATAAAAAACCTTGTAGGCATACATCCTCATGTTGTGCATTCTCATGGTAGATGCACTTGGTAAACTCAACAACATGTGCTACAGTCGAACATGGATTACCATCAAACTTCGAGATAACATCCAACTAGTTTATTGGGCAATTGTTTGGATACTCTCCAATAGACTTAACATCGAAGGATTTGTATGTCTCATGGAAGAACCACAGAGACATGCTTCCATTACTTAGGGTAATACCTCAATGGAGTCGCCAAATGAGCTCAAGGCTCATCAAAATAAGAAAATGGAAAGGGAAATTCCCTCAGGTGAAGTCGCTAGGAAAGATTATGGGAAATGGATTTGGGATCAAAGCTTGCCAAAGTGTCATTAGGCCACAAAAGAGGATTCAAAATCCTCCCCAGTAACAGTGCCAAAATGTTATCACGCAATTTGTAGGTTGGGAAAATCCTGACCCAAACCCCAATATGGTGACAACTAAGAGAACACCTACCCATTGTCACATTATATAGGTATTCCTGTCACTTTAGAGATGAAGTAATCACCTCAAGGGGGGAATCCCAAGTGACCCTAGGGTAAATGAGATGGAAGATGAAGATATGATGAAGTTTCCCCCTATAGGTCAATGATATAAGGTAAAAGGGGCTTGAAAAGAGTCTCATAGATGGTGGAAGATATACCACAGTATAGAATACTGGCCAATAAGTGATTGTACCTTCTCGAGACACAAGGAAAACAAAGATACAAGCCCAACAATGTGTTGGACAAGAAATTTAATCTCGTTGTCCCTAATTGCAGAAATAAAGAATGATATATATCAACAACAAAAGGATAATAAGATATTCAAATAAAGTTTCTAAAATTCTAGTTAAGGATGCAAGAGACAAGCTAGCAATGACTAGTTTAACTCAATTATTGATGCATGAAATTTTAGCAACAAGATAAGGTTGTCATAAAAAAGTACTGCAAAGATAACTATCATGATTATGGCTGCAGTACACAAGTTTTTACAAAAAGGAAATCAACCACCAGAACTTGCCAAAAATCCACCTAAAATTTGCATTGAAATTGATAGATTATAGGGGCAAATTTCTAGCATTTTTTTACGGTTGGTTTATGAGTTATTAAGAGATTTGTTTTAGGGTTTCTGCATATTTAACCCATGGGCTCGATGTAGTACTTGGTGAACTGGGAATGAATAATAGTGGAGGTGTGGAGGAATTAGGTGAATATGGAGGGCCAATAGAGGTAGATGGACAACCGTGATAAGTGGGAGATGATGGATGACTAGACCATTTGGGTGAAGCTTTATGATGCTTGGGAGTTGGGTACTACTTTTTCTGGGTTCATCCCATAATGGAGTAGCCAGATGAGCATTAAGAAAATATTATCAAGGGGTGAAGGGGAACATCCTTGCAGTGGAGTTACTAGGAAATCTAGGGGAAGGCTTTGGGATAGCTTGCCAAAGTGTCATTAGGGTTCAGAAGAGGATTCGAAATCCTCCTCGGTAACAACGCCAAAATTTTATTGCACAAGTTATAGGATGGGAAAATCCCTACACAAACCAAAATATGGCAACAACTAAGAGAACCTACCCATTTTCACCTTAGATAGGTACTCCTGTCACTTTAGAGATGAGCTAATCACCTCAAGGGAGGAATCCTAGTGACCCTAGGGGGAAATGAGACATAAAGTGAGATGATGAGAGGAATTCCCCTATAGGTCAAGTTCCTATGTGTAATATGGCTTTGATTCCATGTATCAAATTTTTTTTAAGGTTTCTAAGTCTTTGGGTACCTGCGGAAAGTGTTTGCACCTGCCCGAGACACAAGAAAATCCAAGTATGCAAGTAATATGTTAAGTGGAAAAGCAAGTTAATATTTATGTCCCTAATTGCAAAAGTAAACAAAGATATATATCAGCAACGAAATCAAGTAAATATTGCATATTAAACCACTTAAAGCATCAAATATTAGTTGAGCTATGAAACATAAAACATGTAGATAAGTTCTCAACACTTTAGCACAACTTTAGGTGGTATTAGATGGTTGTTATGATAAGTTTCAAGAGAATATTTGTGGAATTAAAGTGTCTGTAACATTCATTTTCCACATTAACAAATTTTACCCATGAAAATAAGCAAGTAATCCAACCAAAATTTCACCAACTAGCAACACAATAGAATTAATGGGTTACTAGAAAATTTCCAGAGTCAAATTGCAAGTTAAAGTCAAGAAAAGAAGATGTTTTGTTGCATCCATAATGTCTATAGATTTTATGTTGTTGTAGATATAATAATACCAATAAAACTAATATTCCCTATAAGTTTTAGCAACCTCATGTGATCCACAAGAGACTCTAACTTGAACAATATTGATATCTCACCAAAATACGTTTACCAATGCAAACACAAACACGTTTACCAATGCAAACAATTTGTTTCTCCAATGCAAAATTTCAGATAAGTGTCTTAAAAATATGGGTGAATGGATCCCTTAAAACACAAGTCATATCAACAATATCCCTAGGGGTGTAAATACTCTTACTCCCTAGGGTATGTCAATCAAACTAGGGTAAATCTAGGAGGGTATACACACTTTTATTCCTCCTAGCAACCCTTACCAAAGAAAATGAATTATAAACTTAGAAATTAAGATGAAGCTTAATGGATGGTGTATGAAAAGTACTCCTCCTATGGTTTCAACCAACAATAACCAATAATAAACAAGAAAGAACTAACACATGCATATTTTTCATACCAATTATAAGAAAGATGCAAGATCAAACCCTAGTTCACCAAGAATTTACCATTCAACAACAAGTAAAGAAGCCTCCAAGAGGTGTACACCACTTAGCCTCATCCATTAACCAAGATATAACACAAAAACTCATTTGCAAGAGAGAGAGAGATACCAAAAATTCTCGAGTCTAGCGAAATTTTCAGCCATTAGTCTTCTCACAATGGGAGAGTTATGATAAAAATGAATTAGAGATGATCTCTATTTATACAAATCATCTAAGACATAGTTTGTCCAAATAACTTATGTTAAACCATAAAATAAGGGGACAAAACCCCTTATTTTTCCCCTTTACACAAAATAATATTTTTTAATTCATAATTTGCACATAAGGTAAACCCTAAAATGAGATGTCACCCTTCTAGGGTGTTGTTTTGGCATTTTTGTAAGTCTTTGGAGTAGAAGATGAGTGCACTAGGCCTCCAAAGGCCAAGTATCTTAAAGCCAACCTTCTCCTACATGATCCAAGGCTTCTCTCCCTAAAATGTGCCAAGTGTCCTCAACCACCACCAAAACCCTAGCCCTAACGTGACGTCAAGCCTTCAAGGGTGACATTTTGGCCTTCTTAGGAAATTTGTTTGGGTAGTATGGGATAGGTGTGATAGTCCAAGGTGCCTTTAGGCCTCCAAAGGCATGTCATTTTAATCCAGAGTGTGGGACCTTGGAATCCAACCTGTCGGCTTCAAGCCCCATGGAAGTCCAAGCTAGGCTTGTTCTTCAAAAACTCTCCACTAGCTAGGTTCTGCAAAGACAAATGGATACGTCATCCAAGGATATCAAGTAAAATGCATCATGACGAGTAAATAAAATCAATAGAAGATCCACCTAATCATGTGCATCAAAAACCACCTCATCAAATTAAACAATTTCTTAAACTCCCTATGCAACTTACCAAGTTTAGGTATGGGAGGGTTGACAAGGTGACCTATTGGGTGAATCGTCCCTTAGATCAAAGAGTGTTTTCCGCTTGGAAATCCCCTCTAAGACATGTGGAAATGATGATATGGATGGGGTAAAGAATTTTGGGCATGGGGTTCATGACATACAAGGGACCGCAGTGTCTCATTTATGGGTACCTTTGAAGAGGGTGTGTTGCACCTTCATTTTCAATGCATTTTTTTCCAAACCCATTTAATTCCATTAATTAATTAATAATAAAAAACATTGGGTACTCCCTATTGGAAAATCAATTAGAATTGGAGGAAGTGCCACAAGGCCACTTGAAGTTGGAGGTACACAAAGTTCCATATGTAAAGAAAGAAAGGGACACCACATAAGTGTACACACCTCAACAAGTGGGGACATTTATATAATGTTAATTTGTGTTTGCAGGTCTTTGATTTTGTAGGAGAAGTTTTTCATTTCTCTCAAGACCTCTCTGGGCGAGCATATGAAAGGTTCATAATTAGGATTTTATATTTTTCCATTTATCTCCCCTATGGGCCTTCAACCCCTTCTTCCAATGAAATGAGGGACAACCCCTTCTTGGGTCAATACACCTGAAAATCTTGAAAGGTAAGGAGATGAGGGGATGAAGTATGGAAAGTGACAAGTATGGTCAGGAATGGCACGATGACATGTCAAGGGGACCTCCCAGTAGAAAACTCATCCCTAAGGGAGACCACGTACTAGGGAACAATGTCAACCACCAAGGTGAAACAAGGTAAAGAGAATAAGGTTCAATGAGACATTACATAATCAAAAGAGATTCTAAATGCAACAAAATCAAATGCCTCAAATATTTAAATGACACTCACCATAACACCTGGCTTGTACTTCATGGATCAAGACCCAATGTCTTCTAGAGGCCAGCTGATGTGGTGGATACCATCGTGATGAACCTGGAGTTGTGGTGGTGAGGTGGGTCTTTGTCTATGCAAGTGGACATTGCTGGTAAAATTGCCTCAAGTGTTATTCCATGTCTGCAACCTAAGGGCATCGAGACATCATCTCCTTATTTATCCCTAGGCATTGGGGATAACAACCTTCTCATTAAATGATTATGTTGAAGAATCTAATTTTCTTTTATTCATCCTGGCATTCTTGTGCATATTCCTTGAGGAAATATTTTATGTGTTACTATGAACTGGCCCATGCTTTTGAATTTCTGATGGGATCTACCACTTTTCATATTGTTGTCTTCATGCATTGCTAGCAGTCGGTCCTTGTTGTAGGAACTTTTGAATTTCAGACAAACTTTGTTGTAACACTGCATTTAACTGTGTCTTCTTCTCTTGTGCTCTGATGAGATTTTTATTGTCATCCCTGTAACTTGTCAATTGATCATTTCTTCTTCTCTTGGTTTCTGCCAAAGTTGGGGAAGTTTCTTTAGCCCTTCTATCATCAGATTCCTCGTCCCTAAACTGAGAGGTCTCTTCCATTGTCTAGTTGTGCCAAATTCTTGCAATTATTATTCTCTTCTCAATATATTCTATGTGATAAAATAGAAGGCCACTATTAGTCAAGTCATATTTCCAATTTATATACATTCTCCCTATCCCCATGAAGGCTGCAACTAGTCTTAACAATTCCAAAATCAGAAATCCATTCTTCCTATCAATTATACTTAGAAACTGCTATTAGCAGACATTTTCAGGATAAGATATAAACATTCTATCATTGTACAATTATATAAGAGATGGATTAAATATGTTTACTTCCAAATACATTAGAGTTCAATAGGCTCCTTTATCCTCTACAATTTTAGATCCTTGTAACAAGGTTTCTATCCCATTCAAGTCTAGAGTTTGAATTCATCTCTAATACCACTCTATAGCACACCCAACCCTGTAGAACTTACTTAGAAAGGTGGAATGTCAAAATTCCTAACTCACTCCCAATATTCTCTCTCAAGTATTTTCCCTAGATAATATAATTTTCTCCGTAAGAGCCTTCCAACAACAATAAACATGCTAAGATCTGAGTTTGGGATCAAACATTATGGTCCCTTGAAGCTTCTACGTTAATCTTCCCGCTATCCTCTTCACCTCCACGTGGATCATTGTCATCTAAGCGAGCTGGAAGGGAAGGAATGTATGTGTTGATGTGGCAGCGACGTTCCATATAATGTGGAATGAACCAAGTCTGAAGCCGAGGAAAATCTCAACGAGATCTTATGCGAAATTCAACTACATCGGGCAGTCGGTCCCAACCGAGATCATTGATGGATATTCGGTCAACCTATCCTACTCAGGACGCAAGTCGCTCATCCTCCACCAAAATTTATGAAAACCTCACTTCCAACAAATCTAACGGTCATGATCGAACCAGAACAACAAACGATATCTTCGCGGTCTAATGGTCATGATCGAACCAGAACAACAAGTGATTTATGTTTTTTTGTCATTCATATTTTATTATTGAATTCTTTTAATTTACTTTATATGTAAAGTATAGGTCTTTTTGTACATATTATCGTATAGGTATGTTCACGAATGGGCAGTGAGATAAGCTCTGCCATAGTATTTTAATTGCCAAATCTCTAATTTGCAAGTGAGTTTACTATAATTTTATAATTTTATTGGATCCATATTTATGAGTGTTTATTTTATGGTTATAATATATTCATTGAATCATATGTTTGATTTATACATCTTAAAAGTTATTTATGAGTGTTTATTTTATGGTTATAATATATTCACTGAATCATATGTTTGATTTATACATTTTAAAAGATTTATTTGCTTTAATATTTTGGGGGTTTAATAAAGCTCTACATGCTTTGGGATTTTATGAAAGTATGTGAGATTATTGTATTGAAATACACTTTTAGCCATAATCCTAATGTTTTTTTTGAATTTTTTTTCATTCTTGAAACATATATTTTATAAATTTGAAAAGTTTATTCAACTAATGTAGATTTAGAATTCTCTATCATAGTTTTTAAACTGGAAACACTTATTTTTGTTTCCAAATGTATTTTTAATCTATTATTTGATAATAAAGAAATTGATTGTAGAGGAGAATAACTAATTATTTTTAGTTTATTGGGCAAATTCAAAGTCCTAGTACAACCTAGATCTTAAAAAGTTGAAAAGTTAAATATGAATGGAGTGGTTTGTTATATTTTAGCATTATTATCTTTAAATATGAAAAAATAAAAATTTCTGTTATTTTAAATGAAATTGTATGAAATTGTATATAGATTTTTTTTTTTTTTATATTTTTATAAATTTTTAATTAATTCATTTTTCTTTAATCTTTTAAAATTATATACATTATTTTTTAGCATACAATTCCATCAATTTTAACCTATTTAAAACACTAAATTCCAAAAATACTTTGTAAAAAAACCAATATAACCTACTCTAAAATCAACACATCATCGACCTTAAATTTGTGTTCTATAAAATAAAATAATAAAGTTAAAATGAAAAAAAAAAAAACATTTTTCTAAATAAAATCATTTTTTAATAATCAAGTTTCTAACTATTGGTATTTAACATATAATGATTTAGTATTTTTTAATCATTGGGTTATTTCAATCTTTCGAATGAATTCTCTTTCAAGAAGTCAGCATTGAAGCTTCATTAAGCATATGTTGAAGCATCCTTAAAAGGTGTACATAAGGCCTCTTTCAAAGATATAGATTAAACATATTTTCAATGAACCCAATTGTTTATTAAGTTATCTTTGAACTCGTGAACATGTACTTTTGAAATGCCCGGATATTTCATCTATTTACTTTCCATATGTGTATATGCATCTTTCAATATACTCCAACTCCAATGTTTCATTGACCAATTTTCAAAAACATGTATGAAGATGATTTAAAATGGCATGATGGTTTATTGGGATGCATTTGAACTTATCATTCAATATTTCAAATGATCCCAATGGCTCATTTAGATCTCTTTTCACTTTAAATGATCACATCTTTTCAGAGACCTTGACAATTCATTGGGCTTTATCAAGGAGAAATGCAACAAAGATAACCTAAAATGGATAGTATTTGTGGGAAAGAACATATATATTGTTGTATTAATAATAATGGAAAAGATTATAACCAGAACCTTGATGTTGTGAAGTCTCTCCTAATGATTCATTTCCCCAACATACATCCTTTGCTTTTATGTGTTCTAACACCATAGGTTTGATACCAGTTTATCCAGGTCAAAAGTCACCTTAACAAAGCAGAAACTAAATCCATGATTGACCACTATTCATGATTACCTTTCTTCATGACAAACGCTTCCTTTTATAGATTTGAAAAGGAAGGGATGAGAAGGTTAGGATCCCACCAAATTAGGAATACGAGTGAGATCCAAACCGATCAGAGGACACCTCATCCTCAAAGTTTCTATTCTAGAAACGTCTCAGATTTCTTCTTTTTTCCTTCATACAAAAAATCTCACACCCTATGAATGAGAAACATGCATCACTATCACATGATATTGTGTTGCAACATGCAACATTCACTGATGTTGCAGGTTGTAAGGGAACACAATGTGACACATTCATAAATTATGGTTTTTAAAGGAAATTTCCATAGTTTCATCTCTCTAGGAAAGGTTTTTCTTCTGTCTTCTTCAGGGATTAAGGAAATAACCCTTCGAATGACAAAGGGTAGGTGCACAACATCAATGGTCATGTGTGTGACAAAAATAATGTGTAACAAAATCCCCCCGAAAGTATGAAGTTAGAAAATGAGTGATAGCCGAAATACTTTGTCGTGTGGGTGTTGAAACAAGGAACACATCAATCAGAAACTTGTCAACAACAAAAAAGGAGTTATAGTACAATAATATATATCATCACTGAAGTAGGAATTCCCATACTCATAATACAAGTGACTCAAAGCATACGTGTCGACATGCAAAGATCCATTTCAAGTAAGATAGGTCATAGCCACCAAAATACACCGTGGATCCATGTCATTATGACTCAAATCTTAACATAGCCTCCAAAAATGCATTGTGGATCTATGTCATAAAGACTCAAATTTGAACAAAGACACATGACATACATCGATCTATACAACAATACATAATCAAAATAATCCGTCACAACCTGGATCTATCAGATAGGATCCAGGGTGTTTATCTCTATTGTTCCAAAGTATGAATCTAACTACGTGAATAAAGGTGTCGAATTCGAACATGGTAGAAACCGTATGATTACCGGTCAATGATGAAAATCGTTAACATATGAAAAAGGATCCATCAATAATGATGATGTACCTTAAGGTACATAAGTACATTCTATTGAGTACAAATATATGATTTGATGTCGAACAACCATAGAATAATTCGATCAAAGGTCACTGATGAAAACATGTCGTTGAAGGAGAGGAAAATTTTCATTGAGGCATGCAAGCTCCAAGGTATTGAAGGGTTTTTGAACCAATTTACCAGATAATGTGTTGAAGTTGATAGGAAGTGATTCATTGTAGGAGGGCCTTGATTAATCCCCCATCAACGATGCAAAATAGGTACAAAGATTTGAAGTATATAAGAGCACAAAGAAATTTAGGACTGACTCAGGGATGGATGATGAGATTGAAATATTAAGGATTATAGAACTGACTGACGTGATAGAAGGATTTCTAGGTTGAAATTATCTTGAAAATATTGATGACATGACAACTATCTTGGAAACAATGACACAAAAAGAGGATCACAGACCAAAGTGTAAAATTATAAAGGAGTATGATCAACCAGAGATGAGTGTATTTCCCAACCTTGACACAAGGAGTGAAAGGATGTCATGTTCAAGAACAACTTGCTTCCATATAATTAATAGATATTTAATACATATTCCCTTCCCAATTTTCCCCCACCATTTCTGGCGAGTAACTGCTTATTTTTACACAATATTGAGGAGGATAACATATGCTTGTAGTATAAGCTCATCCTTTGGATGAGTCCTTCGGAGTATTTTTAACGAACCCTAGGAAGGATTGGTTGGGTCCCATATGGGTATTTCAATGTATGTTTTACAAGTCCAAAGAAAGTAAACTGGGTGGTTTTTTATGTTTAGGGAGTTTGAAAAAACACTTAAATAGAAATCCAATTAAATTTTTCATAAATTTAGTCTCCCAGGCCCGAAAAGGTATAAAATAATACCTAGGAGAACTCTTCTAGCCATGATTGACTAGAGTATTATTTTTTTGTAGATAATCTGATGAGACCGAAAAAGGGATAAACTATCGCTCGAAAGACGCCCTTTCAAATACTTTAATGAGCATGAAAGGAGACAATTTAACTTGGCAATATTTTCTTGTTTAGAGAGTCTGAAAAGAGCTTAAAGAAGACTCCAAAGAGTTCATTTTTTGTATGATTTTTATGAGTCTGAAAAAGTGATAAAAGTATACTTGGTAAACTATTCTTTTGTATTTACGAGCATGAGAAAGAAGAAATACTAAGCTAGGTATTATATTCTCGTGTATTTACAAGCACAATAAAGAACAAATATTAAGCTCGAGATTGGTTTCATATTTACACAATATTGAAGAGCGGGGGGTGGAGGTCTGTTGCATTTTTTAATGAGATTGAGACCGAAAAAAAAATATGTTCATGGCTGGTTATTTCATTTTTTAACGAGATGCGAGAGAGAAAGAAAAACTATGCTCATTGCTTCATCTTGATAATGGCTTCGAAGAGGACAGTCCTTTGGAAGGAATACATGTCAAGGGACATACCTCAATCATGGATTCCAGGAGATCTTTGTTGGACAAAAGAACAATTCTACTAAAGGAATACATGTCGAGGGCCAAAATAGGGGTAGGGTGATCAAGCTCTAATAACCATATCTAAGAGATCACCATGTCAACTACTGGATCTAGGTCAGAAGAATTCAAACATACAGTGAGGTGCTTGTTATCATTTTAATTTGAATGCATGGGACATGATTCCACATAATTAACATGTGGCAAGGGGGATACCACTATATTGGGAACATTTAGGGAAGTCAGATCGTCGACAGTCATACGATGATCAGGCCTAATAAATGAAAGTTGATCACTAGTCACAATGTTTCCATTATGAGGAAAATACATCACTTGAAAGAGTGTGGACATAATATCTTTCATAGTATAAAAATAGTCTTGCCCAAGGAGTAAATTAAAATACATGGGTCCTTGGACTATCATCACATCAATATGGACAATTTTCCCTCCTAAGGTAACATGTAACTGAGGAAGGATCCCTAAATATTAACTAGATTTTTTTGTCAAAATCTAGCAGATTCTAAGTAATAGACACAAGCTAAGGGGAACCTAGAGATTTCCAAGCAGTTGAGGACAAATTACTAATAGAATCACCTTCGTCTATAAGAGTGTGACATATGTTTATATTGAAAACCTGCACAATGATTTTGAAATGCAATTAGGAAGGAAGGTGAGGTCCTATTAATCTATTCCAATCAAAGGAAATGATATTAGTACTTGGAGAGGGTTCTGTGGGAATGGGTGAAATGACTCTTAGTCCAGAAGAATATGAAGAGACGTGAAAAAACTAAGTGGTATCGAATCCACTCTCCAAGGGAAGAGTGGGATTGACTGATGATGGAATTGAATCGACCACTTTAACTTCACTCTTAAAGGGAAGAGTGGGATCAACCACTTGAATGCCACTCTTCAAGGGAAGAGTGGGATCGATCGATTATGGCATCGAATAGACCACTTGATCAACTAGTGGTGAGTTGGGAGAGAGTCTACAATAAGTACTTGGAATTTGTTTCTATACATCAACAATATTTTCCAATAAACATGAAGCCTCATCCATATGAGGGAAAATGTAATTTTGATGACTTCCTTCACATAACCATAAGGAAATTTGACTCTACTTTTATTTTCCCTAGCTATACTATGACTACTTGATGGGTTTTCATAAGAATTGTGTACAAAGGCAGGCAATGTGGGTTGTTGAGAACCCATATACCACACTTATAAGATCTTGGATAAACCAAGGAAATCCTTAAGAATATATTCACCACTACAAATCTTTCTAGGGAATTTGGGCTTATGAGTTGTCTTGTTAGTCTTGATGACATCATCAACACTCCCAACATGATGAACAATAGTTGGTTGTATGTTTCCAAAATGACCTACAGTTTTTGGAAGATTGGCCCCTTGCTTATTTTTATTCTTCTTAATATTCCTTTTCTTCTACTTATTATTCACATTGTTACTAGCTTCAAATATTTCACTAGGAAAAGAATAAGAAAGGGAAGAAGACCCAATGGGTGAAGAAGGTGAAGGGTCAACATGAGGTTGATATTCTTGGGGTGGAGTGATTGCATCCGAAGCACCTGGTGCATTTAGGATTACTAGAGTGGAAAACAACGGTATCGGTAACCCAATAGTGAATCTTGGAAGACTTAAAGTGGAAATAAAAGGAGGACCAACGTTTCAATAAGAAGGAAAAACAAAATGCTCCCCAAGAAAAGGGTTCCCTTGGTTGGTCATTCCGGGAACTAATTCCATATATACAGACTCAGCCTAAGTTCAGCAAGGGAAAAAAAACAACACACGCTAAAAAAAAATCAAGTAAGCAAGCAAACAAACAAAAACCTTCTCGCAGTGAACGCACTAGTTGGTGATGAAATCCAACATCGTGAGATAAAAATAAGAAGGGGCTGAGATAGAGTGGGTGGATCAGTTATGTTGAAAACTTACTTAATGGAATTACACCCTATTGCAATTTCCCTCATGGTATAACCATTGATTACCCTCCAAGGTGCCCGAGTGAGTTTGACCAACGTCTATTCCATGTACAACAAAGACTTCCCCTTCGTCATCACCTTATTATGAACCCGAAAGATAAAGGCCACTCATGTTACCACTTACAAAAAAAATTCTTAGGGAAACAATCGACAGTCTAGTATACACGCAAGGTAAGGGTCGCTTAAGACTCAAAATACCCTTGAGAGGTGCCTCCCACAAAGGTGTGATCCTCTCAAGTGATCCCCAAGTGTCTTTCGACACCGTTTGTAATACGTGCATACCACTCCACCAAGACCAACGAAGCAAGGTTAGTTACTTTGTTGGCCCCAATGTGACCTCGTGATTGACCTTTGTGTGAGAAGGGCTTCCCAGGACAATGATGCAGCAAATGGATTTCTCTCCCTAACTCAAGATT
Source organism: Picea sitchensis (assembly GCA_010110895.2). Lineage (NCBI taxonomy): Eukaryota > Viridiplantae > Streptophyta > Pinopsida > Pinales > Pinaceae > Picea > Picea sitchensis. Next base: position 142,023 of record SNQJ01S0008270.1, read on the forward strand.
CTATGTTTTTTTGATAGATTTGGAGAGTTATCCTCAACATCTATTCCAAATCCCTACAACTAACCTAATATAGGTTTTCTACGAGTGGAAAGTAAAATTTTATAAAAAATATTTTAATTAGTGCGTTAATTTTATGGTTGTTGTTTACTCACAAGGAAAACGGCGTGGAGAAGATGATGTTTTGAATGACTCTAAACCATGCAAAGAAATGAAAATGCATTGTTTCACTTTGACGAAAACTATATTATGAGAAGGAAAAAAGCTTTTATATTCCTGAATGCACAATATCCCAAATTTATTAAACCAAGATGCTCACTACTTAAAATGTTTCTTCGCAAAAAAACTAAAAATTCCCACCAACTAAAGCAATGTAATAATTGGAAATTTTGATTTCAAAGATAGAGCTAAATACATCAATATAGAAAATCACTTTAAAAGAAAAAGCAATCCAAACAATGTCTTTTAAAATGAATTATTTAATAAAAGGAAGAAGTTTTCTTTCACTAAATAATTCAAAATAAAAAAGCTTTGAGAAAATCAATTAAGAGCCAGACTAAAATTCACTCAAAGAAAGAGCTAAGAGATTATAACCCTTTTAGAAGCAAGCAAAAATGTTAAAAACAAAGAAAGCAATCATGATTTTTTTTATAAAAATCTCAAAAATTGCAAAAATGGCTAAAAGGAAGACTTAAGACTGCAAGGATCAATTATCAAGATCGAATAAGAAAACCAAAAAAATAGGCCAAAACCAAAACTGATATTGGAAGAGAAAGAAATAAGCAAATTTGTTTCTACAGGATTGTCGCGGTCCGTAATGCAGAACCGTGGGACAATATACAATGTCGTGGGCTATAGACCAACACAGTGTGACAATGTTGTATTGTCTCTCAAAGGAAAGTGTGACACAAACAAAAAAAATGAAAAAACCAAGAGTTTTTCCAAAAATCCCAGTAGGTCTCGAGTCTGAGAGTCAAGATAGATTATCCAGTGACTCAGGTGGTTAAAATGAAGTAAAAATAATATAAAGGCCACAACAAAACCAAGAGAACAAATCTAGAAGATTGTCCCCAGTAGAGTCGCTAATTTTTTTATTGGAAAAAAAGCCTATGTGGACACTGACCGATCTCCCTAGATTCGGACACCAAGACTAGAACAAAATAGGGAAGGAAATATAACTTTCCCTAGGTTTATGTAATAGAAAATACTAGCTAGCAAGAGTTCACACCTTTTAATCGATGATTGTCCTCACTAGTTGTAGTTTCCAAATCAATATTAAGACTTGTGGATGATAACCTATAAGAAAACACAAACCAACAAGAGTGAAAGAAACAAAAGTATAATTTGATAAAACCTATGAAAATGATCAAGGAGAAACGCAAAAAAGATAACCTAAAATGGATAGTGTTTGTGGGAAAGAACATATATTGTTACATTAATAATCATGTAAGATATTACAACCAGATCCTTGATGTTGTGAAGTCCCTCCCAATGATTTATTTCTCCAACACACACCCTTTGTTTCTATTAGTTTTGACACCATAGATTTAATACCATTCCATCCACGTCAAAATTAACCTTAACAAAGAAGAAGCTAAAGTCATGATTGACCACTATTCATGATTACCTTTCTTCATGAGAGATGCTTCATTTTATATATTTGAAAAGGAAGGGATGAGAAGGTTGGGATGGGAGGTTAGGATCTCACTAAATCAAGAATACAGATGAGATCCAAACCAATCGTAGGACACCTCATCCTCAAAGCTTATATTCTAGAAACTTCTAGTCTGGTCCACTGACAACTAGATGCCCAATCCTCCCACGTGAAACTTATATCCAAACTTGATATATCTCTGATCGCCAAGACATCAAGACACTAGGAAACCAAATAATTGGTCCACTGGCACATCATGTAATTTCCATATAAGTATTTCCAATCGACTCTGGTCTCGCTTGGTCTAGTCTGGTTCATCAGGCCACCGCATAAACTTCCATCCAAGAAGGAAAGGTCGATGTTAGTCCAGTCAATTCGTCACCAGGCTAGTGGGTGCTCCGCACAAGAATATATCCAACAAGGAATGATATTTTTTCGATCTGGTCCACCATTCACCATGCAAAACACCTCAACTCTCTGCATTTTAAACTGGCTTCTATTCTGGTCCACTAGACCACCAATCACCTCTACCAAAAGTTTACATTGAAAATGGCTCCACAGATTTCCATAGTTTCCTTTTCACATGCAAGTGAATACAATATGTATTTTTATTATAAACCCTTTAATTAATCCTTTCCCAATGCATTTCCAATAAAGAAATACATAGACCATGCTAAAATTTTGGTATGATCATTTTACTATAGACAATGTTACACCATTGTCACCCAACCATAGGCACTTACACGTCCCACCCCTAAGAACAGTAACCTTTTCTTAGATAGATTCCATACATGAATAAATTCCTATAAGATAAACCGTAGCTAGAAATACCGACACGGCAGTAGAAGCAATACAATACCAAGATATTGTACCTTTACCAAGAGAAGCGCACAAGATAGATAGCAGAAAGACTAAGCAAGGAGAGACTTCACCACTGCAGTTGTTGCGTCACCTTCCTCAGACTTACAACTTCTTCTTCCCTTCACTGAGTTATTGCAACTACTACTCCTTCTAGACTTGTGCCTTGATTGCAGAGTGAGTGAGTGTGTATCAATGAGGTATCCCCTTACCTCTTTATGTACTAGTCTGTCCAAGTGAATTTTCATGTGGGGCCGACTTCTCTTTATGGATCCTTATAATTCTTTATTATTATTCTCCTTGGGCCAACTTCTCTTCTAGGGTATTTCCACATCTGTTTAATGGTTCTCTTTATTCCAAAATACTCTTCTCTAAGAATAAAGGTTGTACTGGAGGTTAATACCTCCTGCAGCTACCAAAACATCAAGACTCCCTCTTAGCTACGGAGGTATTATCCATGATGTTCTTCATCTAGAAGTATCAATCACATCCATACATGGCATGTACAAGAATACCACCAATCACATGGTCCTACAGACCAGTCTACAACTAGCGTCACCATGGCCACATAGGTTATCCCATGATCTCACAGATCATGTCACAAGTATCATCATCATAGCCACATAGGCTGTCTGACGAGTCTATACATCATTGTCATGCATTTGGGGCCTCATCATCATATGTAGTATCTCTCTAGTGGGCACAACCTTGTCATCCTTTCAAACCTTATGGGTCTTAGCGTCCTTTCGAACCCTATGTCATTAAATAACTTCATCTAGCTCATACAGAACTAGGCATCTAGCTCACAACTGTCCAGCTCACACATAATCTAGACAACTATCACTATGGCTAGCCCTTTTGGTTGTCAAACTAGGAATCCAATCCACAGTGACTAGGAATCTAACCAAAAAGATTAGTCGATATAGTGCGCACACACAACCCATCTATCCCAAGGCTAGGAACACCTTGAACCACATAGGTTGTCCCTCCATCTTGAAAACTGGGCATCTGCCAACTCCGAAGGCTCAACATATTGATGACCCTATGCGAGATCATGTTGACTGGTGCCACAATCATTAATGTTCTTGTGAATGACTACCCGTTGCTGCCACACTCTGCATGCTATTTCCCCTGAAATATTATTTGTAACTCATTACTCTCTCTTCTGAGGGAAGTCATTCTAGACCACACCAATATTGTCCCTGAAATACTCAAAATTTATCTTCGACAAAGGCTTGGTCAACACATCGGATATATGCTCGTCTATAGCAACATATTGAATCTTCACTGCTCCTTTTTGTACCATGTCTTAGATATAATGGTACTTGATCTGATATGCTTTGACTTTTCATGAAACATCAGGTTCTCTGAAAACTTTATGTAACTCTGTTTGTCAGAGAATATACAAGTCACCTCCAACTCGAGATCAAACAACCCTACAAGCAGCCTCCAAAGCCACACAACTTATCAAATAGATAAAAATGATGCTATATATTCTATCTCGGTCATACTGGGTGCCACGCTAGTTTGTTTCCTGTTGAGCCATGAGATCATAGTTGATCGCAAACTAAAAAAACATCCTGATGTACTCTTTTGATGACACTAACAACCCAATCTAAATAAGCATAGCTTTGCAGTCTTATATCACGATCCAAAATATCTAAGTCCATAGTCAAATTTACCTTTCAAGTACCTCAATACATGTTTTTCCACCATCAAGTGAACACGTCTCCATTCAACAATATAATGACTCAATGTGTTCACCGCAAAGCATATAGTTGGCCTTGTGTTCGTTAAATACATCAATGAACCAATCATATTTCTATACATGGAAGAATACACTATATCTAAAGATGTATCACTCAATAACTTCATGTTTGGCACCATCAATGTAGGCATAGATTTACAATCCATCATTCTGAATATCTTCAGGATTTATACAACATATTTTCCATAGTTAAGGAAAATCTCATCCGGTTTCTTCCATACCTCTAGACCTAAGAAATAATGCATCATACCCAAGTCCTTCATATTGAAATTTGTAGCAAGATTCCTCTTACTCTCAGTGATGAGCTTATGATCTCCTATTTGAAAAAGTTCATCCACATACAACAATAATATCACTGGTCCACCATCCACAACCTTGTAGTAAAGTTTGGAATTTTCTTTACTCGTAGTAAAGTCCAAGCTCATCAAAAAAATGTCAATTCTATTGTACCATGCCATGGGTGATTACTTCAATCCATAAAATGATTTCTTCAACCTGCACACATGTGTCTTCCTGTCATGTGTCTCAAAACCTTACGGTCGCTCCTCATACACTTCCTCTTCTACTACAACGTTCAGAAATATTGTCTTCACATCCATCCATTTGGTGTACCTTCCATTTCATTATCGCAGTTATCGCAAGTATATCTCTAATCGAGGTGTATCTTTCCACAGGAGAAAATGTCTCCTCATAATCTATTCCTTCTTTTTGGGAGAAACCATGGGCCACAAACCTTACCTTATATTTCTCGATACTTCCATCAACTGAGTGCTTTGTCTTGTAGATCCATTTTGAACTCACCATTGTCTTCTCTTTTGGTCTCGGAACCACATCCAAAACATAAATTTTCATAATGGGTTGGTACTCCTCAATCATGGAATCCTTCCATTCTTTCTTCTCTACATCCTCTTCATAACAGGTAGGCTTTGCTTTAATGATATCACTTAGTAATGTTGTGTAGCTAGAATATGGTCATGGTTTCTTAATTTATATGAAAGTTTTGTATGGATCACCATACTTCTATGCATCCTAAATAGTATACCAATCCCAAGTTGGTCTTCTCTTATTTTTAATCATCTCTCAGGGTGGATCTGCAGGTCTCCGTGGTTCTACCATATCATGATCTTCTGGAACATACTCTTCTGGTAAATTGTCATTACTTGTATTTGTATCTGCAACTCTAGGAGCTTCAGGATCCTCATTATGGAACTCATATGTATGATTCTATATCTATCTACTGAAGGTTTCATCCTCATGAAAGGTAACATCTCTTCTATTCTCAATATTCCTGTGACTAGGGATGTAGACTCTATATGATTTCAATGTCTCACTATATCCAACAAATATACCCTTCTTTCCTGAAGAATCCAACTTTGATCTCTTATCCTTGGGAACATGCACATATATTGGAAAACCAAATATTCTTAGGTGGTTGACCTCTGTCTTTTCTTCTATAAAAATTTATTTTGGTGTCTTGTTCCCAAGTATAGGGTGAGGAATTTTGTTCTGCACATATACAACAATCATGGTTTCTTCTTCCCATAGATGCATCGGTGAATCTTGATCATGAATCACAGCCTTTACTATTTCCATTATCATCTGATTCTTTCTTTATGCCACACCATTCTATTAAGGATTGTAGGGAGCAGTGGGCTCCCTCTTAATCCCAACTTCTCTGCAGAATTCTTTGAAGTCATCTAATGTGAAATCTCTTCCATTATCTGACCTCAAGATATTTATCTTCTTTTCAGAAAGATTTTGTACAAGGGATTTGAATTCCTTGAACTTGTTGAATACTTTGATTTTTTTTTCAAGAAATAAATCCAAGTTTTATGTGAGAAATTATAAGTAAATGAAACATAATATACATACCCTCTAAGTGAATTGGTTTTCATCGGTCCACACATCTAAGTGCACGATGTTAAAAACTTTGTTGGATTTGTTGTCACTGCTTGGAAATGAACTCTTCGTGTTCTTTCCTTATGCAGATCCATTTCATGTGCCATCATGATTCACTTGAATCTATGGAAAACATGTGACCATCTTCCTCAAAATCGGTAATTCTTTGTAATGTATGTGAGCAATTCTTCTATACCATTTCTCACTCGGATTTATTTTATTGTGAACTAATGATGAATATGAGTGTCCCTTTAATTTGTATAGACCTTCTTCTTGAACAACAATCACAATAGCGTCACCAATAAAATTTCCTCTTGAACAAATAAGAACTTCACCATCAATGAAAGCAACTTTGAATCCTTTCTCATCCAATGCTGAGATAGAAAGGAGATTCTTCTTCAAACCTATTACATACAAAACATCTTTCATCTTCATAGGCTTTCCAAAATCCAACCTGTAGGAGGCGTCTCCTATCCCTTTAATGGGATACTGATAGTCATCACCGAGCTTAACCTTATGAGGTGAATCCTTCTGAGCCAGACTTGAAAGAGAGTCTTTGTAACCAGTCATGTGCTTAGAGGTGCCACTATCAATAAGCAATGTGCCACTTCCATGAGTGACTGTTCATGTAAGAGCTGATATCAATACATATTCTTCACTTGAATCATCTTCTCTTACTTTCTTCTAAATAGGTTCATCACCTTCTACGACATGAGCATGATGTCTTTTATACTTTCCTTTTCTGATATGATCTTTTATGTGAGGACAATTTCTAGCAATGTGTCCCATCTTATGGAACTTGTAGCATTTGTAAATTGAATAATCAATTTATTATATGTGCTACTAGTGCTTGATTTTCATCATCACTCAAATTTTCTTCTCTTCTTGACAATCTAGCTTCTTCTTGAGTGCAATGTTAGCATAGCCTACTAAACGTTGTTAGTTTTTGTAACACACCTGACCCTTTAAATACTCTTTTATAGTAGGGTGGGGCATAGTAATTTTCGTTTTTGTTTTCCCTCCAACTATCTCATCTCGAATCATCTCTAGGGTTCAACCCCAAGAGAGAGGGTCCAATCATCAATCTTTCCAATATCTGGCTTAATCCTTGTCTAGCCGGTTGGCTAAGGGAAATTTTGGCGTTCAGGGTTCGGGACCACTTTAACTAAACAAAAACGCAAATCTCATATATCGGACGATTGAGGGGAGTCCCGTAGGATCCATATATCTATGGCCAAGGTCACTTCATGACTTTGGCTTCGGAAGACTTGGGAGCACTAACATGCAATCTCCCCGATGCATGAACTATGAACTCGTTGATCTGATGGTCAAGGTGGGTCTTGATAGATCCTTGGATCTACGGTCCAGATCACATCGTGACTTTGGGTTTCAGAACTTTGGGTTTTAGAGTTTTAGTTGCACCAACGCGCGATTCTCCCATCATGCAAACTTTGAATTGACAAATCCGATGGTCAAGGTGGGTCTTGATATATCCTTGGATATACGATCCAAATCACATCGCAACTTTAGGTTTCAGAACTTCGGGTTTCATAGGTTTATTCTCACCAACGCGCGATTCTCCCGTCGCATGAACTCCGAACCCATAGATCTGATGGCTCAGGGGTTAACTCCCACATACTTCCTCATGGCCAATGGTCAAGAGAACGCTTGGTTTCCTCCAAGCGGATCTCATCCATTCATCCCTCAGATAGGGGAATACCTTCCCTTCTGAGACCTTCGCATCACCGTTTTCCTGGGCTTTACGTTGAAAGTGTTAGGGACTTGGCCCTGGAAAATCACATAGAAAGGGGGTCTGAGAGAGTTACCCTTCTGCAAATGGGTGGTTTCAAGTCATCACAAGATCTTCTATATTGACCATGAAACGTTCTATGCTCGAGAAAGCCTCCGGGTTTAAGCTAGACACACGGTCTATTAGCAGGGAGTGTTAATTCACAAGGAGACGAAAACATATGCATAACATAACCATTTCACACAGAAGATGAT
>SNQJ01S0008271.1:0-10635 GCA_010110895.2 Picea sitchensis
CCCATGCCCCAGGCATGGTTACCCTGGTTACAAACCAGGGGCCCTAGAGATATCTAGGGTCTTAAATGCTTGGTCCCAAACCAAGACTCCCATGCCCCAGGCATGGTTACCCTGGTTACAAACTAGGGGCCCTAGACATTTGTCTAGGGTCTTTATCAAGTGGGTCCCAGACCACATACCCCAGGAGTGCACTGGGGGCCCTAGACTTTGTCTGGTGTCTTAGCCATCTTCAAGGAGAATGGCTCTCGCTGCTGCATGTAAATTTAACAGTAAGCACATATGCTAAGGCATGTATTGGAATATTTATCTTCTCCCACCGTTTTTCCACCTCTATACTGATAAAATCATACAAATTATGATCTCTAGGCTCAACAATGTCCTTAATTTGTCCTAGCATATTATCCATTTTCTCATACACCTCCCTAATGACTGGTCGATCAAAATATGCAAACCGAATCATGTTATAAATTGGCTTGGTGAACTGTAAAACATACTTGACCTATGTCCAAAAATGGCTATCAAGGATAGTGTTCTTTGCTACATCCATGCCATCTCTATCAGTGCTAATGTCATCCCACTTATCACTCATCACCATAGCACCCAAAGCCTATATTACCCTTAATAAGCACCTGAAGGTGAGGAAATAGCTTCCAAATCTAGTCTTTGCAAGCTTAAGTAATTGCAATTTAGAGTAAGTGCCATAAAATGCATTAACCCTTGAATGCCCGGTGATAAATTTAATGAGTTTCTTCCCTCACTTGTACAAATCATTAATACATGTGCATTATTTATGCTTGATGATATCATGCATTAAAAGGTTCAATGTGTGCACCAAACAACCATACCAAAAGATGTGAGTATATTTCCACTCAATGATTTTTCCTGCTCCTTTACAATTTGTTGCATTATCAGTGATTACTTGAATCACATTAGTAGGACCAACCTCATCAATAGTTTTCAATAAGATGTTTGCTATGTTCTGAGAAGATGCCATGACTGATGAGGAGTCATGAGCTCCAAGAAACACTATACCAGTAGATGAAACACCAAGGATATTTATCAAATGTTGGTTTCTAACATTTGTTCAACCATCAGATACAATGGATACCAAAGCATCTACCCACCCATCTGTAAATCGTGTAAGAGCTCTTTTGACTTTTGATTTTTCCTTGTCAAGTAACACAGTTCTAGCCTTTTCATATATGGGGCTCTTGTATCCAATGGGGGCTTTGTTGATGGCTTTAACCATGGAATGCCAATAAGCGGAGCAAAGAACATTGAATGGCACACCACATGCACAAAGAAGCCTTGCCACTTTTGCATCCACTTCCTCCCTGCCAGTAATATCAAGGAAATCTTCTATGGTTCTCTTACTTCCACTTCCACTTCCACTGCCATTGGGTGATGAACTTCCACCAACTAAAGAAGATGAAAAGGGAGAAAATGCATCAAGTTGAACCTTTTTTTTTTAGTATTCATTCTTTGTGCAACTTCCTCTATCTCGATGTAGTTTTCTTTCTCTTTCTGTTTTATCTTAGGGCAAATTGCAATACCAATGGACCCTCTGTTATCATCATTGTCTAATACCCCACAAAGATGCCTCCTCACACAGGTGTATAAACTGCTATAAGGTTTTCATGGACGACAACCATGTGGGCATAAAAACTTAGTGGTTCCACCAAGTCTACCCTCCTCATGTTTTGTGACATACCTCCACAAGGGGGTTAATGAAGCTTTGCCACTATCAAATTCATTATCATCCCCTTCACCACCCTCCTCTCTTTAATTCATTGGGTAGTCTGGGTCACTATGAGAATCACCACTATCATATTCTTCATTCACATGCCTACCCCCAAACAACATCATGATAACCAAAAATGGAAGGAGAAACCACAAGAAAAACATTTTCTTCAAGGTTTAGATGAACAACCCGCAATAGAATGAGGAGGAAGGGGGAATTGGAAAATGTAGGAGAAGACAAAAATACAATAATAAACAAGAAATTTTGTGAACAATATTCAAAATTTCAACAAAAATACACATTGGGCATACCTATTTTGATGAATCTCCAATGATATTCAAAATTTCAACAAAAATACACATCGGGCATACCTATTTTGATGAATCTCCAATGATTTGCAAGTAGATGGAACCTTTTGTTGCCTCCTCCAAGCTCTCAATAAATCCTCTTCAAGCTCTCCAATTTTGCTCCAACACCAACACCAAGCTAACACCAAGAGATCCTTTCATTTCCACCCAACTCAAAGATGAAACAATGAGGAAGAAGAGGGAGATATTGTGTTTTTATCTCCCCCTCTAACCCTAAAAATGCCCTAGGGTCCACCCACAAAGAAAAAAAACTACTTTTTGGGCTGCACCTGGATACCTGGTTCGAGTGCTTTGGGGAGTGTGTTCCGTGGGAGGGTTGGGAGTGGGTCTTGTAGGCTCGAGAGCGTGGGGAGTGGAATGGGAGTGGCTCTCTGAAAACTAATACTGTGGAGCATCCGTGATAGGTCGGAGCACCCTGGGAGCTCCAAAGCTGCATTCCTAGGACGCCTAGCTTGAGCTGGCTCGTGGGTCCTGAACCGAGGGGATGTTTCATTCAACAACCCTGTATAAAACATATATATGTGTGTATTTTATATATAAAACATATATATTTATATCTTTTAAAATTTAAAATTTAAAACATATATATCTATAAGTTTTAAAGTTTTAAATTTAAAACATATAAATATATATGTTTTAAATTTAAAACATTTATATTATATATGTTTTAAATATAAATCATTAATATATGTTCTAATGTATAAAATATAAATGTTAGATATAAATATGATTTTTTAAAGATATTTATAAAAACAAATTAATTTTTAAGGTTTTTTAATTTAGTTTACTTAAATATGTTTTATTTTAGAAGATTTTCTTAAAATATTTTATAGATTTTTTTAGTTATTATTTTCATTTGTTTTAAGTTTGAAGGCGTTTTTTGTTCATTTTTTTAATAAAAAAACTTATTTTTGTTTGAAATTATTGTTTTCCTGCCAAATTTTAAATTTTTTTCGTTTATTTTTAGTGTTTTTTTGGTTTTTACCATGTTGTTAAGTTTTGTTGTTTCTTTTTTAAATATGGATATTGTATATATATTTTTAAATGTGTTTTTGTCTTCATTAAAAAATATATATTTGTGAAGATGTTCTCTTTTCTCTTTATTTATTTTTTAATGTAAATTTAAGAAACAAAAAGAAGTGAGTAAATAAATTTTCAAATGACCATTTAGGATCTAATTTTCGGTTTTTTATTCGTGTAGGGATTTGTTGTCAAGGCCACAATTTGAATTAGGTCGTAATTAGCTATAATTTTAGCATTTAGAAAAACATTTTTCTTTAGGTAGCATCATGTGTTTATTTAGGTGTTGATTTTAAGGGTTTTCTAAGCAACTATTTTATGTTTTAAGGCCATGCTTGAAAAAAGTTGTAATTTTGACCCAGTCAGAAATATTGGTGCTATCAATAGTACCACGTTTTGAGTTGGGGGTTGATTTAGAGTTTTTTTGAGCAACCATTTTATCCTTTAAGACCATGCTTGAAAAACGTTGTAATTTTAACCTAGTTACAAAAAATGGTGCTACCGGTAGCACCACTTTTTGATTTGGGGGTTGATTTTAAAGTTTGTTTGAGAAGCCATTTGATGCTTTAAGCCCATTCTTGAAAAAAGTTGTAATTTTGACCCGGTTACAAAAAATGGTGCTATCGGTAGCACCACTTTTTGATTTGGGGGTTGACTTTCATGTTTTTTAATGCAAAAATATGGGTTTTAAGGGCTAGAGTTCTTGTTTTGAGGTCACAGTTCACATTAAGTTGGTAACTATGGTTTTGAATTCAAGTGGAAATATTCACAAGTTAGCACAATTCTTATCTATGCAGTTCATTGATCTGCATCCATATGGCAGTCTCATTAAATTGTTCCACCGCTTTCCTTGACATACCCATTGTGTGCATGAGTGAGATCAATATACTAAAAACACTATTGGAGTCTCCTCTTCCTTCCAGTCACTCATCCTCCATGCCAAGGCTCAGATATCCCCTTCTCTTCTATACAGTCCCTCAGGTGATCCATCTTGCCTTGCTAGGGATTTCTCACACAAGAAGAATTTTTGAGACCTCCCTGAGTCTTACAGTTGAGGAGTCCCTCACGATTTCTCTACCGAAAGCATCCCTTCCACATGTGTCATCAAAATACATCATATTATGGGCATCATGGCTTATCACAGGGTTCTCATGTCACAACAATAGCTTGTTTCCATTCTTTCTAGCTTGACAGTCATCCTCTGTCCCTTCGATGTTATAGCAAGATTTGCTTCACCCCATGCAACTTGCTTAAATTGCCTTTTCCATTTACCTATGAAGACTTGAAGCCCCGTTTTTCAATTCCCATAGCTAAAAAACATATTTTTCTACATATATGCACCCTAACATCTATACAACATGCATATACAAAGGTTTCACCATTACGGCCTGCATACATCGGGTTTTGTGTCCAAAATTAAAAATGGTGTCGGGTTTCCATGTCACATCATGAGATCCATGATCCTTGACCTTCCATATACTAGAAACATCCCAACTCATCCCTTCAGTCCCATTTGAAGGCTATAAATGGGCCATATCCAAGTAGTGGAAAAGAGGAGAAGAATTCAACTTTGAGAGAAAAGTTACTCTAGAGAAATTATTCACTTCACAGTGTGTCTGCATCCCTTTGTCATTTTAAGTCTGAACACATTGTTCATCCCCCAAGCTCTTCCTTATTTTATAGAGAACCTCATTGTCTCTCTTATATGAGCTTTCCTTTGGCAGAGGATTGAAGTGGTGGAGGCCCAGCTGGAAGGGACTTAGTTTATCGGTTCCGAACATGCCAACACAGAAGTTTGTCAATCATACACTTATGTTGATTACATTTTAATATAAATACTCTTTTCTCGTCCAATTAATGTCTTGAAATTATTTGAATTATTATTCCATGGGCATATTTGTTATGAATATTGATGTATTATTCTATTATATGTGCTAACTTTATATATTATCACCATATGCTTGCGTATCTTGGTTCTTGAGGAAAATTTGTAGGTGTATAAATTTGAGTCAAGTGCTCAATGGTGGACTTCATCGAACTTGTGGATGAGGTAGGCTCTTTATCTTGTCTTGTTAGCATGTTTGTTTATATAGCATATTTGAGATTAGAGTTTATTTCTGCAGTCATTTCCATCTGTTGTGGTTTACCCCATGCCATAGAGTGATTTTCCTAGTAACATTAGGATATATATTTTATCTCACCTATATCACATGTATATAGTAATTCATGAGATACTATCATCTATTTATCAAAAAATCAAATTTGTTATCCACATATTTCTAATTCCACATTTTCATTTTCAGATCTCTTTCTCATGTCAGTTTCTCTTTTATAATCAACATGCATTGGTTTTCTTTGTGGACTTACAACACTGCCACGTCCAATACCTTTCTTCCTACAATTTCTTATTCAATTAACCAACAAGTTGTTAGTTCTCATGCACATCATATTTTCATTGCATACTTGTAGTGGTTCACAAACAATTTCAGAGTTGTGCATACTAACAATCGAGTTCATTTATTCAATAAGGAAATACCATTCCTTTCAAAATGCAATCAAACATCAAAATGAATCCAATCATTGTGCCAATATCCATGGCCACATTCACACATAATGCACCCTTATATTGATTTTCATATTAGGCACTTTTCCTTGGTGGGTTGAAAATTAGCCAATGATTTACGACATGGTTTCTTTATACACATTTATTATTACAACATGACTGTGTTTTCTTGCTTCAGCTGATCATGACCTCAAATCAACATACCTAAAACTAAAAGTTTCACATGAATGTATTCAAGCATTCTTTATTCATTGGTAACCATGGTGCTAACATCCATGGACACTCAATTTCTCTCTTTACCATGCTACAACTTCGATAGAGTATTGGAATTCCCTCCTTCCATAATGGGTATTCCATTACCTTCCCTCTCTTCCAAACATGCATTTCCTTAATGTATTACATCATTGTTCTATCTTTGAGAACTTTTGTTCCCAATCACTCCTTGATTGAGCAATGTATTCATGACATATATTGTTCATGCATTTTTCCAATGGTTTCAATCATCCTCGGCTTTCATAGGTTCACACCTCCATCATGCAGGTTCTTCTCCTTGAATCATACCCTTCTTGGATATCAATGGCATACAACATCCATTCAGATCACATGAATTCCATCAAAACATAGACTATTTTAGAAGGGATTATTACCCAAACCCATTTTATCTCTCATGCCCCATGGGCACAAAATATTTATACCTATTTTGGTTTCCAACACTTTCTCTGATATTACCTCTATAATGGTGCTCTCTGAGGACTTCTAAAATCCCTTTCACAGTTATATTTTATCAACAACCTTCTTGCACTTGCCTCTGTCTGAGGTTGTTTACTATTGGCAATTTTCCTTCTCTAACAGTTCCAATATTTTCTACATGTGACATACATCACCAAATTTACATTTCACATTAGTTATCATGTGAAATCAAATGCATGTACCATAGCCTTTAATTTGGTAAAATGTTTTCACATATGACTTAGAATATCTATATGCAGTCCATCACATTGTCCTCAATGTTTTGATGAGCATAACCACGATCATATTTCAGTTGCAGCTCTCAACACTTTCATGCCAAAATATCTACATTCATCATCATATCAGTTTCTCATCCCAGAGAAACATAACAAAAAGAAAGAAAGGAGGTAAGGGATTCTCCCATCAGGGAACTTTTAGCCTAGCTGAATTAATTTCAAGGCCCCGTTGCCTTAATACACTATATATTAACCAAGATCATTCATTTAAACACATTCAATATTCTATCTTTCAGTTATTAGTTGTACTTATTTTCACAATTGTCCTTTTTAAGCATACAACTCTGTCTTATTATCCATAGTTTCATAGTGAGAGATGTATTAATCACTTTTTCCTTATTTTATTTTAAAATTTATTCCTCCTTAGATCTGCTTGTTCTATCTCTTGATCAGTCTTAGTTATGTTCACCTTGACCTTCTTTTATAATTCGGCATGCTACATAAAAAGGTCTCTTGTTCATAGTGAATCATGAACTTCTACACTCCACACATTTCCTAACCATAGCTCAGATTAGTCCCCATTCATTTGCATGTCTTGGTACTCATGCATGATATTTTAAAATGTAATCCAAGATTCTTATATGAGTAAGTTTTGCAGCCCGCTATTCAATTCTCAGCAGTGATTAAGGTTATATCTTTGTTCTCCTGGTAGAGTTCTTTACACATTTCCTCCACAAAAACCTCTTCAACTTGCAACTCTCTTGTTGCATATCTAAACGATCTGACATGACCTCAATATTTGAGTTACCCTCAACTTGTCATCTCATATTCTTACCTAATATTCCATGAGGAATTAATAGCATTCATCTTTATTATGCATTTAGAATGTGCACTCACACATGCAAGATTATTCCGTCAATTTGATTTCATTGTACTTTAATCACATATCTTAGCATGCGGTGTGGGCTTCTACCATAGGAACACTTTATTGTTTCATTTCCTTATCTATTGGAATTTAATTGGTTCATGATTGTTCACGACCATTCATTTGCAGTCTTTAAAATAATAATCATATTTCCTTTTATAATGGCACCAGAGTATCCCTGTGCATTTACCTTTTCATCAATTTTCATTAGCTTTTCCCAAGGAAAAAGGGAACACATCCCCCTCAAGATATTAGTTCATCAAGAAAAATCATACCCTTCCATCATAGGTTCATCCATGCATCCATGACATTATTTAGATTTGGAAAGAACAAATCTTGCCTTATAATTCACTTATTTCGACATTCATATCATACCTTTATGCATGTATATGTAAATTTACATATATGTAGGTGCACCACTTGCACCTTTTTACCTCATTCATTCGTATTTATTGGGTCTTATTATAATTCTTCTTTAAAAAGAATTTACATCCATCCTCATGAATAGTCTCACAAACCTATTCATTTCTTCGTTCATACCAGGAAACCTTATAATGCATTCCATTCATGTACTCAAGCATCCATTTGCATCTATGGATGTTCAACGTACAAGCTCACTATTGCACCTTTTTCCATTTCATTCTTACACATGGACATTTCAAACTTCCATATCCTTTCTCCCAGAGATATTACAACCATTCTTATGAAAAGTCCCATAGGAATACTCAACACCATGATGCCCTCTCTATTGAGAGTTTATAGTCATATACCTTATATTCACGTGGAAAGTCTCACAGACATATTCATAACTATGTTTCCCTTTTCATATGGAAACAACCAACAAGATAACACCATTTCCTAAGCTACTATAAAGTATGCAACTACCGAGAAATACAATATGGACAATTTTAATCGTGCTCCAGGCAACCAGACAAATAATCAAGTTTCTCTTCATGCCTCAAATCATTCTTGGTCAACATACCTTTTTATCAAGGGCATCCTTGTTCCAGATTCCCTCTCACTACCACTTAAGCACACAAAGCCCTATTCCTATGGCTACCATCCACCTTTGTATGTTAGTTTGACCCATTTCTCATCTATAAATGTCCCAACAATTTCTTTCCTACATACAAAATCAATAATTTCAATAACCATTCTACCTTATTCTCATAAGGTAATATGTACATACTATCATCAACATATTACTTATGCTGCTATACTCAAATCATCATTAACCATATGATCCATGTCATTACCATATTTTACACCCAATAACATACTATATTAATCCTATATGCATGTTATACACATTCTCAATCTTTTCCATATGCATTCTGACATATCCTCGTGTCCCAAGTATTTTACCCATGCTTACAATGCATATGTATTCCAGTCATCTACCATTTGTATTCACATGAAAACACATGTCCTTATATTAATAGGTATACACATTCTCTTATTATAGTCATGAGCATCTTAAACTTGCTCACATGTTCACATCTCTTTACCTCTTCCACACGATCTAGCAACAGTCCAAAGGCCTCCTTTTTAATTTCTCAACTGGGTTATTCTCCAACAACAATTTTCTTCATTCACTATAGGTCAAATGAAACTTACCTTACACATTTTCCATCATTCCTCTGATCGTGAGGGATCATACACATATACAGGGTTTAATCTTTTATTAAAGTGGTAATTATTACTGCTACAAATGCATAAATATTAATACTTTAAGCAATAATAATTTCTACTAATAATTTGCTATAGATTCTTTTATCGCAGACTCATGGATGCATAAATCTATGAGCATCCTTTCATAAGTTTGTTCGAAAAGTATCGACACTTAACCATTTATTTCCACCTACACAGGCTCATGGACTTGTAGATGTACAAATCTATACCTCCTCTTCATAAGTCCATCTGAAAGCTTCAACGCTTAGTCGTTCTTCCATCTACACAGATTCACAGAATCCAGACTCACGAAGGAATAATTATTCCTTTCATAAGTCCACCCACAAATTCTCAACACTTAGAATGTTTTTCCATCTACGCGGTCTCACAGACTCACAAATGCATAATTCTTCCCTTCATAATCCCATCTAAAGAGTCTCAACACTTAGCCTCTTTTCCATCTATGCGAATTCATGGACTTATAGATGTAAAATTTTATACGACTTCTCCATAAGTCTGCTCGAGAAGTATCAACACTTAGATTATTTTGTGAGTTTGTTCGGGTTTGAGGGTCAACGAACTTGTGAACCCATTCACCTCACCTTTCCAATTCTTAAACTTGACATGGACCCACTCCTTTATACCTCGAACAAATACATGCCTCCACGTGGGTTCCTCGTACATGTAGGCTCACGACGTCAACATAACTTTAGCATGATGTCATCTCTTCTCTCATTAACATCTAAGGGCTTCCATGTCGATCAACAACTGAGATCACATCTCAAATGTACTCCGATCAACAATCCATATCCTTCATACTTTTAGTCTGATGTCTAAGGATAAAAAGAATGTCTAAGACATATTTCACTCAAGGGATTGTGCTATGGCCCACCGACCAAATACTTACTGGCATTCACAGGATGACACCTACCAACTTCTAGACACATTAGGGTTCCAGGTTAGTAGGGTACATCATCTTTCCATTACCTCTCCCCAAATATCGCTTAACACGAGAGCACAATGATCATGACAGAGGTTAATTCTGGGTTATTCCTTGATTAATGGTCCATATTGACTCAGGTGCATCCTCTACAGGCATGGAAACCTACTCCGATAAAGTGTTTGGATCTATTATCTCCGTAGATCCAGCAGTTGTGATTCCTTCGAGCTCAAAACATGGTTTTTCCATCTGATTCATGACTTAAACCATTCAAGGATATATCTTTGGGATCTTTCCCTTACGTTCAACTATTAACTCGTGATCCTAATTTCCATTCATGGATTTCCCATCCCAACAATGGTTACACACACACACACACACACGTGCGTGTGCATGCGCACACACACACACACACACACACATGCACATGCACACACACACA
>SNQJ01S0008271.1:11098-94115 GCA_010110895.2 Picea sitchensis
TGCAGGGCATGAACCATTCTTACCATCTTATCATCACTTAAATGCAAGATCTTGTAATTATAATAAGCATAATCTCTATAAGTAAGTATGTATATGTATGGTGAAAGTACAAGCATTCAATCATGCATTTTAATTCAATTACATGGAGTCTATGAAATACTTATCTATTACAGTTAATAGTCAACCACCTGATTGTGGGTGTTCTCCTTTCCACCCAACTGCAGGCTCATATGCTTTCACTTTTAGCATTCTAACCACCCCCGTGCCAAGCCATGATATCACTAGGGAATCTCTCTCAAGATCTCAGTAATATTTGAAGGTTACTCTCCTTCACTCTACTCTAGGTAGAGATTTTCCTTACACCCACCTAGCTCAGGCCTCTTCGAGTTTTATCAGAGGCCTTCCCAGCATCAAGCTTGTGACCTTCTTAGCTGAGGTCATGTTTTCCAGGTCTTCTATGCTCCAGCTCTGAACTCTTCTATGAGTTCTTTGATTCTTCTATTTCATGCACTCGTGCATTCGTTCCCCTGCTATCTTCTTTCTATGGGGAAAATCCCCCTAATATGGATCTAGTGACTAGGTAGAGCCTTGACACCTTAAAAGACAAAAAATCTTCTATTCTACCAAAATCCAACAAGACCTTACAATAATTAAGGGAAAATAAATAAGATTGAAATGTGTACCTTAATTCCTTATGACTGTTGTCGATCCCTTTCAATTGTTGTTCATTCCAAGATTGTAGGCCTCCTCCCAAAGTTGGCTTGAAACAATGCTACAGAACAAACTATGACATCATATGAATAACTATCAAAATCATCTAAAGGGTTAGTTATTCATTAAAAAATTCATAAACACAAACACATAGACATAAATATATGGGACAAAAAGTTTTCTCTTTTATTAATAAAAAAATTGGAAGTTACAACCTGAATTTTGTTGGCACGGCTCAACGAACCTCACTTGGATTCCTCTACTTTGTATCGAAGTGCACTATTCCCAATATTATTCTCACCACCGACATGCAAATACAAGGGAAAATGATGGATGGTGTAAGGAGGATGGATGGAAGGGAATGTTGAGGATGAAACTTAGAGCAGAATGAAAAAGGCTTGGAATACAAGGGAGAAACTTTGGAAGAGTTATATTGTCTCTTGTTTGATATATGCAAATGACCCCCCTAGGGCCCTATTTATATAAAAAAATGTTGATCAATTCAATGCCATAAGGGCTATAGGAGGTAAGATGGTTGCAAAACCTAAGATAGCCAGTAAACTTGACCAGAAAGCATAGATTTTATAATTTTTTGTCACTTTTTAGAGTACATGCGTTCTTTAAATTATGCAGCAAGTGCATGTACGCTGGATTTTAGGCATGAAATAGCATATGTATGCACTCTTCCTGTGCATCAGGGTGTGTGTGCCATGCACATTTTTTTTTTTCCAGAAGAACTCTAGCGAAAAGGGTTGGTAGATGTATGAATGAGTAGGCCAACATAAAAAATGCATAGTAGTGGAATTTTGAGTTATAACAAATTCCCCCTAATGTGTGAGGTCAAAAGAGGAACTGATGGTTGAAATACATTACAACATATTTAATAAAGTGGGAAAGAACTGGAGTCGAGTAAAACCAAGTGAGTTTCTGTGAGTGCGTCATCTGCAATAAGATAATAATAATCACCGAGGCGAGCATTCCCATGCTCGAGACAAGCTAAGCATGGCTGCCAATCATGTACACTGTAGACACATGTCATATATATAGTAATCATGGATACATGAGAAATTTGTATTCCTATATAAAGTGTATCCGCGAACAATACACAACGTATCTACATCTCAAAATCATTAGAAGATATACAATGTCATAGCAATGTTCAAGAGACATTAATGCTTATGGTTGGAGATGATAACTTCATAACTCGAGCAATAGCTTCAAGATCTTCAAAACTCAGGTAGGAGTATACTAGGAGTATAAGACTCACTACTCTGAGGTCTTCGACATGATGTCGGGGAAATACTGGAGGACCTTGAACATCAAGCACCAAACTTCATTGATTCTGGATGTGAACTTGACAAGAGTCTCAGGATGGCCGACTCATGAAGGTCAAGAGACTTATCACAGAATGGTTGACTCAGGTTGCAAGAATTTCCCTTGGACAAGAGCACGATATATGAAAAGACTCAGGAAACATGTTATTTACATAAGTTTGTGGCAAAGGGGGAAACAAAAACTATCCACATATTTGGAAGAGTAACCAAATAGAGGAGGACAAAACTCTATGTAATGAGAACAACTTCCTAAGGCCATAACAGATCCTAACGCTTGCAGAAAAAATGGAAGGATGTGTTATGTCTAAGGGTGACTAGATTTTTGCGAACAAAAGAGAATGTTTCCCTGTCCCCTCTTCTTGGAATATTTGATTTTTTTGTCTTCTTCACGTATTTAACAATCTTGAAGAAGAAACAAAGAATGCTACGTTACAAAGGAGGAATGAGTGTCATGGGAAAGAAAAATGGTTCCAAGTGCATGGAACATACTGATGCTCAGTGCAAGGAGACATGTGGAGGATAAGGACACTCGGAAAAATTCCTTCGTGGGTGAAGGTATCACATCACAGGGGAAAAAATGTTGTAAGGCCTGCACCTAAGGAATTCTCTAAAAATTTAGCAACAACAAAATGGATCCAACATTAGGCCAAATATGCAAGAGTGAGACACACAATGCAATTTGCAGATTGACACAATGATCCTCCTTCAATGTAAAGTTTTAAGAGCACAGAGAAGGTAAGCTCGATGGTTTTTCACTTTTAGAGAGTTTAAAAAACCAATAGAAGAAGACTCCAGAGTGATATTTTTTGTAAGTTTAGTCTCTAGTGTTGAAATTACTAAGACAACTAAGAGGGGGGGTGAATCAGTTGTTACTGTTCTTAAACAATATTAAGTCTATTAAACCATTTTTAATATTTCTCCAAGTGATCATCAATATTATACAACATATGGACACCATAAATAATGAGCATCAGTCACAAATAAGATATACACAGAGACATATTTTCATGAGGAAACCCATAAAGGGACAAAACCTCTTCTTCTTCGAAATGATAGGTAGTCTTTTAAGTTATGTACATCATCTATAATTGTGCACCAACTCAATGTGAGGTTACTACCTCTGTTTTACAAGCACAGACTTGTTTGAGAGCACCAACTCTCTGGTTTCTCTAGAACCCACTAGAAGGAAGCACCAACTGCCTAAATTGTCCAACACCAACTGGATTTATACAAGCACCAACTTGTATACAGAAAACTTTGTGTTTTCCCGAGCACCACCCTTCCACCCTGATTTTCTAGCTACAACTAGATGAAAGCTTCAAATTCCAGTATTCAAGCACCAACTTGAACAAAAGAGGACTACAGTCCTCCCTAACACCACCCTACCTCCCTGATTATGAATAAATGATAGAAAAACAAACAATACAGGTGTCTCAATTCTTACCCCCTTCTTCTCTGTTCTGCAACTCTTCTCTGCTTCAAAAAACTGTTCTGCAGTTCTGCTCTACTTCATGCTCTTCTGCTATTATTTTCTCGCATCTGTCTGTTCAACAACTATTACTCATCTATGAGTTTTATCTCATGTTCTGCATACTATAATTTTACTCTTCATACAGTTCATCTCATTTTTTCCGGTTGGAACAGCCAACCTTACACAGTTGCTCCATTTGTCTTTTTATCCACACAAACCTCTGCAGTTATAGCTCGAATATACCCTGGAAAAATGTCTCAGCAACTGAATCAACAACCGTCCATGAATCACGATTCAGTTTAGCTAACTGAATCATAACTGATCAGTTAATCTTGAAGAGAAACAATAACCCTTCAATCATATTCCTAATTAACCTGCACCATTGGATTACAAATGATGGGTCTCGCACTTACTCCATATGCCCACTGGCTGTGACCATGGGCCTAATCAAAATTCCTTTCATGTTTCTCATTTTGGCAATCATGTGGTGAAGACTCTCGACTCTTCATGTTGCCATCACCGAAAAAGAGCTTAGCTCCGCTAGCTCCTTCCCCTCATGTGACCACCGACGGTGACCACAGCCTACACCAGAAAGGCATTTCACATTTTACATTTCGGCAATCCTGTGGTGAAGAGTCTCCACTCTTCATGTTGTGATCGTCTAAAAGAAGCTTAGCTTGGTGCTAGCTCCTCCCTCTCACATGACCATCGGTGGTGACCACAACCTATATGAAAAGGCATTTTCGCATTTTGGATTTCGACGATCTTGTGGTGAATGTCTTTAACTCCTCCAACTCTCAGTATCTGAAAATCTGAAATGGAGCTAGATCAATGGTCCATAATCCATGGTGATCGGATGGCTTGCCTATACCAAAAGGCATTTTTGCATTTCAGATTTTGGCAATCTTGTGGTGAATGTCTTTGACTCCTCCAACTCCTTGTATCCAAAACTCCGAAATGGGGCCAGATCAAAGATCCACAATCCGTAGTGATCGGACGGATCCAAAAATAAGGACTCCTGGAGTGACGTCATTCTTGCGTCACTCAATGACATGTCAAGAGCTAAGTGGCTACCACGTGTCACTTAGAATTATGATTTCTAGTGGCCTCAAAGGCTAGATCAATTTAACACTTGTCCTTATTTTCTCATGCCACATGTCCTTGCTGACGTAAGTTGCCATCTTTCCTTGCTGACGTGGTCTTTCATGATCTACCTCCTAGATTTGATGGCCCAGATTTGTCTTAGATCCAACGGCTAAGATTATATCGTGATTTCACATATCGCAAGTTCGAGAGGTTAGGAGCCTCCTTCCTTTGACCTTTTAGTCAGTGAAAAAACAATCTCTCACCATGTGTCCTTCTTGAAGATGGACTGTCCTCCTGCTTTTGGGATTTTGTAGGCCTACTTCATCTTGCACATAAATATCATGATCCTTCTTATGGATCCAATGATGGTCAGTCTTCGGGCCCTGATCTGACGCTTGAGATCTGTTCTCTTCTACTGCACGCTACTCCTATCTAAATTCAGATCAGATGGTCATCGAGGATTCTAAACGAGATCCAATGATCATGGTTTCTCTTCACATTTGATCTTTCCATTTCCATGACATCATCGCTCTGTTGATCGTGATGATATTTTCCATCAATGACAAACACGCATACTCTGCCTCTGTCTGAAAAAATGCCAACAATCTCCCCCTTTGTCATTGATGGAAACCCCTTGAAGAACATATAACTTTACCACTGTAGCATCCTTGAAATTACCACACTTTATCCCCCCTTGACATCAATGTCAAAGAAGAAACAGGCTCCCCCTGATTTGTTGTAGTATTCTTCGGAGGTATTAGATATTCAACCAACACAAACTCCCCCTGAGAAGATGGACCCTCTTAGTTTGATAGTGAGATCATGCCCAACTTTTGGTGAAGATATCCAAAAGGTGTCGCTGCTAACGGTTTAGTAAATATATCAACTATCTGTTATGTGGAAGGAATATAATTCACCTGAACAATTCTGTTTGTAATCTGTTCTCTGAGAAAATGGTATTTTATTGGTATGTGCTTAGATTTTGAATGAAGTACTAGATTCTTAGAGAGACTGATGGCACTGGTGTTATCATAGTGAAGTGGAATGGGATCATTACAAGTTACCTTCAAATTTGCAAGAGTTTGTATCATCCATAAAATTTGTGTGCAACAAGTAGCAACAACAATGTATTATGCTTTTGTAGTTGATAATGAAATGGATCCTTGCTTTTTACTAAGCCATGCTACTAATGAGTCACCTAGGAAGAATGCTCCTCCACTGGTGTTTTTTCTCTCATCAACACAGTTTTCCCAGTCAACATATGAATAAGTAGTTAACTAAAAGTTCTGATTTTTGGGATACCACAGACCGTAATTCATTGTGCCCTTCAAGTACTTGAATATCCTTGTTACCGCTACTAGATGACTTTATTTAGGAGCAGACTGATAGCGACCTACCATTCCAACAACTTGCAGTATATCAGGAAGAGATGTTGTGATGTACAGAATATTGCCTATCATTGATCGGTATGTTCTTTGATCAACATCGGGTGAAATATCATCTTCATTTAGCTTGTAACCAACCACCATAGGTGTACTAACAAGATAAGAATCTTCCATCTGAAATTTTTTCAACATCTCTTTGAAATATTTTTCTTGTGATATAAATATTCTTGCAGAACTCTATTTAACTTGTAAGCCAAGAAATTATGATAGTTCTCCTATCATGGACATCTCAAACTCTGTTTGCATAGAGTTAGCAAACCACTAGACATAGGATTCATTAGTACAACCAACAATAATATCATCTACATAAACCAAAACAACTAGTAAATTATCACCTTCAGACTTAATGTAGAGATTGTTGTCAACAATACCTTTCTTTAATCCTTTATATTGTAAGAATTTGTCCAGTCTATAATTCCAAGCTCATGGTGCTTGTTTCAGTCCATATAGAGCCTTCTTCAGCTTGCATACATAGTTAGGATTATCTGTCAATGAGAATCCTTCAGGTTGCTCCATATATACTTCTTCCTCTAGATCTCCATTAAGAAATGTTGACTTAACATCCATATGATACAATTTAAAGTTCTTATGACATGAATATGCACGAAACATTCTGATGGCTTCCAATCTTGCCACTAGTGCAAACGTTTCATCAAAATCTTGACCTTCAACTTGTGCATACCCTTTACAGACCAATCTAGCTTTATTTCTAACAACTCATCCTTTTTCATTCATTTTATTTTTGAACACCCATTTGGAACCTATTACATTCTTGTCTTCAGGTCTAGGAACAAGCTCCCAAGTATTATTCTTCTCAATCTATTCAATATCTTCATTCATAGCTCTAATCCAATCATCATGCTAGTTGGCTTCATAATTTTTTTTAGGTTCAGTCATAGATAAAAAAGAAACATGAGATTGTTCTGAGTCTTTAATCAATTTCCTTCTTGTCTGAACTCCTTTATTTATATCTCCAATTATCTGATATTCAGGATGATTCTTTCAAACAATTCTGAGAGGTGATTTTGCTTCTTTCTACTGATTTGTGTCAGTTGGAGTATTAGTATCTTCATCTGATTTAGATTCTTCTCTTTCTGATCCTTGGACCTGTTCATCTTTGCTTCCAATTATATATTTTGTGCTTGGTTCAACACTATTTACATTTTGTATCGGGATTTCTTCATCAACTTTTATGTCGATACTATCAACCAATTTATGTAGCATGTTATTGTAGCATCTGTAACCTTTACTGTTTGTAGCATAACCTAGGAATATACCTTCATCAACAATGTCATCATATTTTCCAATATTTTCATCATTATTCTTGACATAACATTTAATCCCAAAGACTTTAAAATGATTGATTGAAGCAGGTCTTCCAAACCATAGTTTATAAGGAGTCTTTTCACTGTGTAGCCTGAGATGAGCTTTGTTAAGAATGTGAATAGTTGTATGGATTTCTTCCACCAAGTATGTCTGAGGTATATTCCTTTCATTCATCATTGATCTTGCCATTTGATGTATTGATCTATTTTTCCTCTCAACAAATCCATTTTGCTGTGGAGTCCTTGGGATTGTGTACTCTCTTTTGATCCCATGTTTATCACAGAACTCTTTGAAGTTCCATGAGATAAAATCTCCTCCTCTATCAGACCTTATTGCCTTCAATCTTTTTCCTGTTTGATTCTCAGTCAGAGCCTTAAACACTTTGAATTTTTCAAATGCTTCATATTTTTCTTTCAAAAAGGCAACCCATGTTAGTCTAGAATAATCATCAATAATCAACATAAAATAGTTTTATTTTTCTATACGTTCTTTACTTGATGGTCCACATAAATCCATATGTACTAACTAGAGAGGTTTTTCTGTTGAACGAAATTTTTTATATTTGAACTGTGTCAGAGTAAGCTTTCCTATCTGGCATGGTTTACAAACAAAATCATATTGATTTGATATCTTTGGAAGATCATTTACTACATCACTATTTCTGAGCTTCATTATATGATCAAAATTTAAGTGTCCAAGTCTCTTATGCTATAGCTAACTTTCATCATACTTTCTTAAGTGGCATTCTTCTTTTTCTTCTTTTAACACATAAACATTGTTTTTTGTTCTTATCCCTTTTGCAACCAACTGTCTTGAATTCACAAACTTTATTTTACAATCTTTAGAAGTAAAAACCACTTCACTTCCTCGGTCATACACTTGAATGAAACTAAGAATATTATGTTTCATACCATCTACAAATAACCCATCTTGAGATTTTCCTTTTCAATTACTCAGACTTACCATTCCTTTACCTTTTATTTTTCCTGGTGCATCGTTTCCAAAAGTTACATTTCCTGATTTGTTTTCACTTAGAGTTAGAAACTTACTTTTGTCTCCAGTCATATGTTTGGAACATCCACTGTCAATATACCGGGGATTATTTTGTCTTTGGGATAATAACACTAGTCCACACTTGTCATCTTCTTTCTTCTTCCAAACCTTGAAATTTTTAGCAGTGGACTTCAAATCTGCCTTATAATTCCTTAAGCGAAAATCTATGGCATTATGTCCATAGTTATGACAGACATAACATTTTGGTTCACTGAATAACAGATTGTAACAATTGTTATTCTCATAACTATTATGTTTGTTGCTTGGCTATCTCAATCTTTGTTGTGGTAGATAATTATTCCTTGAATAACTTGTTTGCTCATATCTACATCTTAAAGAACAAGTTATAGCTTTGTGACCAAAGTTAGAATAGAAAAAAAAATATCCATAGAAAAAACTTTTGTACTTGGCAAACGACTGTCTTCTCTGAGTGAATCGATTTCTTCCATGCTGATAGTTTCTCTGATCGGTTTTGGCACTTTTTCCTTCATTCCTTCTTGGTGGTTGATTTTCTTTCTTTGCTTTTGCAGAGTTGTTGTTGTCAATGATTGTAGATTTAACAAACTTGATGGGCTCCATATTACTTGGATGATCGCTACTTGATCCTTCTTCATAGTCCAAGCCAACTTTCAACTTTGGATTCCTTTGCTGATTAAGAATAGAAGTTAGTTCTTCTGAGGCTTTAATACTTGACAGGTTTTGGTGATAGAATTCCTTAAACTTCTCCATTTCTTTTCTGGTTTTTACTATCTTTTATTCTAAGGATTCACACCTCTCTTTCTTCTCTGACAACTATTTTTTCAAAATGTCTTCTATTTTCTTCACCTCTTCTAAATCCACTTTTAGTAGAGAAAAGTTTTCATCAGGTTTTTTACCATTCATTTTAAACTGCATCAACAACTGTTTTTGTTTTCTCTTCTTACATCTGAGTCTGTCAATTTCTTCCAAAGCACTGCTTAATTCACCTTCCATATCCACCATAGCTTCTTCATCATCCATTTCACCTCCCATGTATTCATCATCAAGATATCCCATAGCCATAAGCATAAAATCATTCACTTTGTCTTCACATGATGAATCGTTATCTATGTCTTCTGAAGAATTGTCATTGTTTGCACCCAGACTTTTCTTTTTACTATATTTCTTAAATTTGTACTTATTTTCATCATTGGAATTCTGGTCCTTTTTCTGGTGGGGACACTTAGATGCAAAGTGACCTATCTTACCACAGTTAAAACATTTGAAGGGAAGCTTGCATTGATATTTTCCTAATCCTTTCTTTAACCTTCTCACAAATTTTGCATAGATCTTAAAATATTTTGAATAAAAAATGATTCTTCAATCTTCTCACCAAGACCCTTCATGACATTCACAAGTTCTTCAACTCTTAAAAAATACTTTCTAACTATTTCATCTTCATTCATATTTAGTTGTTCAAACTTCAATCTATATGTTTGAAGTTTGGCATCTTTCACTTTCTCATTTTCTTCATAACTACTAATAAGTTTATCCCATATAGCTTTAGTTGTTTCAAGATGCATCACCTTTACAAACTCGACTTCAACAAGTCCATTCAAGATAGCATTCATTCCCTTAGCATTAAAGCTAAAGTCTAACTTATCATACTTGGAAGCTAGCACAACAGGCTTTGTATATCCAGTCTCTACTACGTCCCAAACGTTAGCACCTAAGGCCATTAAGTATGTTCTCATTCTAACCTTCGAGAAGGCAAAATTTGTTCCATCAAACAGAGGAGGCTTAGTGGCTGAAGTCCCTTCATGTATTGTCATGTTTAAGATTACATATCTACCTTTGAATAAAAGGAACCAACTCTGATACCAATTGTTGAAATTACTAAGACAACTGAGAGGGGGGGTGAATCAATTGTTACTGTGCTTAAACAATATTAAGTCTATTAAACCATTTTTAATATTTCTCCAAGTGATCATCAATATTATACAACATATGGAAAACATAAATAATGAGCATCAATCACACATAAGATATACACAGAGACAGATTTTCATGAGGAAACCCATAAAGGGAGAAAACCTCTTCTTCTTCGAAATGATAGGCAATTTTTTAAGTTCTGTACATCATCTATAATTGAGCACCAACTCAATGTGAGGTTACTACCTCTGTTTTACAAGCACTGACTTTTTTGAGAGCACCAACTCTCCGGTTTCTCTAGCACCCACTAAAAGGAAGCACCAACTCCCTAAATGTTCCAGCACCAACTGGATTTATACAAACACCAATTTGTATACATAAAACTTTGTGTTTTCCCGAGCACCACCCTGCCACCCTGATTTTCTAGCTACAACTAGATGAAAGCTTCAACTTCCAGTATTCAAGCACCAAATTGAACAACAGAGGACTACAATCCTCCCTAGAACCACCCTACCTCCCTGATTATGAATAAATGATAGAAAAACAAACAATACAGGTGTCTCAATTCTTACCCCCTTCTTCTATGTTTTGCAACTCTTCTCTGCTTCAAAAAATAGTTCTGCAATTCTGCTCTACTTCATGCTCTTCTGCTATTCTGTTCTTTCATTTGTCTGTTCAACAACTATTACTCATCTCTGAGTTTTATCTCATGCTCTTCATACTTTAATTTTACTCTTCATACAGTTCATCTCATTTTTCCGGTTAGAACAACCAACCTTACATAGTTGCTCCATTTGTCTTTCTATCCACACAAACCTCTGCAGTTACAACTCGAATCTTCCCTGGAAAAAATGCCTCGGCAACTGAATCGACAACCGTCTATGAATCACATTTCAGTTCAGCTAACTGAATCATAACTGATAAGTTAATCTTGAAGAGAAGCAATAACCCTTCAATCATATTCCTGATTAACCTGCACCATTGGATTACAAATGATGGGTCTCATGCTTACTCCATATGCCCACTGGCTGTGATCACTGGCCTAATCAAGATTCCTTTCGTGTTTCACATTTTGGCAATCATGTGGTGAAGATTCTCAACTCTTCATCTTGCGATTGTCGAAAAAAAGCTTAGCTCCGCTAGCTCCTTCCCCTCATGTGACCACCGACGGTGACCATAGCCTACACCAAAAAGGCATTTCACATTTCACATTTCGACAATCCTGTGGTGAAGAGTCTCAACTCTTCATGTTGTGATCGTCGAAAAGGAGCTTAGCTTGGTGCTAGCTCCTCCCTCTCACATGACCACCGACGGTGTCCACAACCTATACCAAAAGGCATTTTCACATTTTGGATTTCAGCAATCCTGTGGTGAATGTCTTTGACTCCTCCAACTCCTGGTATCCAAAAATACAAAATGGAGACAGATCAACGATCCACAATCTGTGGTGATCGGACGGCTCGCCTATACCAAAAGGCATTTTTGCATTTCAGATTTTAGCAATCCTGTGGTGAATGTCTTTGACTCCTCCAACTCCCGATATCCGAAACTCCGAAATGGGGCCAGATCAAAGATCCACAATCTGTGGTGATTGGATAGCTCCCGAAATAAGGACTCCTGGAGTGATTTCATTCTTGCATCATTCAATGTCATGTCAAGAGCTGAGTGGCTACCATGTGTCACTCGGAATTATGATTTCTAGTGGCCTGAAAGGCTAGATCAATTTAACACTTGTGCTTATTTTCTCACGCCATGTGTCCTTGCTGACGTAAGTTGCCACCTATCCTTACTAATGTGGTCTTTCATGATCTACCTCCTAGATCTGACGGCCCAAATTTGTCTTCGATCCAATGGCTGAGATTATATCGTGATTTCACATATTGCAAGTTCAAGAGGTGATTTCACGCTTGAGATCAGTTCTCTTCTACTACACGCTACTCCTATCTGAATTCATATTATATGGTCATCGGGGATTCTAAATGAGATCCAACAATCATTGTTTCTCTTCACAGTTGATCTTGCCATTTCCATGTTGATCTTGTGATTTCCATGACATCATCGCTCTGTTGATCGTGCCGATGTTTGCCATCAATGAAAACATGCATACTTTTCCTCTGTCTGAAAACATGCCACAATCTCCCCGTTTGGCATTGATGGCAACCCCTTGAAGAACATCCAAATTTACCACTGTAGCATCCTTAAAATTACCACACTTTCTCCCCCTTTGACATCAATGTCAAAGAAGAAACACGCTTCCCCTGAGTTGTTGTAGTATTCTTCAAAGGTATCAGATATTCAACCAACGCAAACTCCCCCTGAGAAGATGGACCCTCTTAGTTTGACAGTGAGATCACGCCCAACTTTTGGTGAAGATATCCAAAAGGTGTCGTTGCTAACGATTTAGTAAATATATCAGCTATATGTTCTGTGGAAGGAATACAATTCATCTAAACAATTATGTTTGTAACCTGTTCTCTGAGAAAATGGTATTTTATTGGTATGTGCTTAGATTTTGAATAAAGTATAGGATTCTTAGAGAGA
Organism: Picea sitchensis; assembly: GCA_010110895.2. Taxonomy (NCBI): domain Eukaryota; kingdom Viridiplantae; phylum Streptophyta; class Pinopsida; order Pinales; family Pinaceae; genus Picea; species Picea sitchensis. Next base: position 23,956 of record SNQJ01S0008271.1, read on the forward strand.
CTGATGGCACTAGAGTTATCACAATGAAGTGGAATGGGATCATTATAAGTTACCTTCAAATTTGCAAGAGTTTGTATCATCCATAAAATTTGTGTGCAGCAAGTAGCAGTAGCAATGTACTCTGCCTCTGTAGTTGATAATGAAATGGATCCTTGCTTTTTACTAAGCCATGCTACTAATGAGTCACCCAGGAAGAATGCTCCTCCACTGGTGATTTTTCTCTCATCAACACAGTTTGCCCAATCAGCATCTGAATAAGTAGTTAACTGAAAGTTCTGATTTCTGGGATACCATAGACCGTAATTCATTGTGCCCTTCAAGTACTTGAATATCCTTATTACCGCCACTAGATGACTTTGCTTAGGAGCATGTTGATAGCGACCTACCATTCCAACAACTTGCATTATATCAGGATGAGATATTGTGATGTACAGAAGACTGCCTATAATTAATTGGTATGTTGTTTGATCAACATCGGGTGAAATATCATCTTTATTGAGCTTGTAACCAACCACCATAGGTGTACTAACAGAAGAAGAATCTTCCATCTAAAATTTTTTCAACATCTCTTTCAAATATTTTTCTTGTGAGATAAATATTCCTACAGAACTCTATTTAACTTGTAAGCCAAGAAAGTATGATAGTTATCCTATCATGGACATCTCAAAATCTATTTGCATAGAGTTAGCAAACCACTGGACATAGGATTCATTAGTATAGCCAACAATAATATCATCTACATAAACCAAAACAACTTGTAAATTATCACCTTCATACTTAATGTAGAGATTGTTCTCAACAATACCTTTCTTGAATCCTTTGTCTCATAAGAATTTGTCCAGTCTATAATACCAAGCTCATGGTGCTTGTTTCAGTCCATATAGAGCCTTCTTCAGCTTGCAAACATATTTAGGATTATCCGTCAATGAGAATCCTTCAGGCTGCTCCATATTCACTTCTTCCTCTAGATCTCCATTAAGAAATGTTGACTTAACATCCATCTGATACAATTTAAAGTTCTTATGACATGAATATGAAAGAAACATTCTGATGGCTTCCAATCTTTTCATTGGTGCAAAATTTTCATCAAAATCCTGACCTTCAACTTGTGCATACCCTTTACAGACCAATCTAGCTTTATTTCTAACAGCTTGTCCTTTTTCATTCATTTTATTTTTGAGCACCCATTTGGAACCTATTACATTCTTGTCTTCAGGTCTAGGAACACGTTCCAAAGTATTATTCTTCTCAATCTAATCAAGATCTTCATTCATAGCTCTAATCCAATCATCATGTTGGCTGGCTTCATAAAAAAATTTAGATTCAGTCATAGATAAAAAAGAAACATGAGATTGTTCTGAGTCTTTAATCAATTTCCTTCTTTTCTGAACTCCTTTATTTATATCTCCAATTATCTGATTTTCAGGATGATTCTTTCAAACAATTCTGAGAGGTGATTTTGCTTCTTTCTGTTGATTTGTGTCAGTTGGAGTATTGGTATCTTCATCTGATTCAGATTCTTGTCTTTCTGATCCTTGGACCTGTTCATCTTCGCTTTCAATTATATCTTTTGTGCTTGGTTCAACACTACTTACATTTCGTACCGGGATTTCCTCATCAACATTTATGTCGATACTATCAACCAATTTAAGAAGCCTCTCATTGTAGCATCTGTAACCTTTACTATTTGTAGCATAACCTAGGAATATACCTTCATCAACCTTGTCATCATATTTGCCAATATTTTCATCATTATTATTGATATGACATTTACTCCCAAAGACTTTAAAATGCTTGATTGAAGCAAGTCTTCCAAACCATAGTTCATAAGGAGTCTTGTCACTGTGTGGCCTGAGATGAGCTTTGTTAAGAATGTGAACAGGTGTATGGATTGCTTCCACCCAGTATGTCTGAGGTATATTCCTTTCATTCATCATTGATCTTTCCATTTGTTGTACTGATCTATTATGCCTCTCAACAACCCCATTTTGTTATGGAGTCCTTGGGATTGTGTACTCTCTTTTGATCCCATGTTTATCACACAACTCTTTGAAGTTCCATGAGCTAAAATCGCCTCCTCTATCAGATCTTATTGCCTTCAATCTTTTTCCTGTTTGATTCTCAGTCAGAGCCTTAAACACTTTGAATTTTTCAAATGCTTCAGATTTTTCTTTCAAAAAGGCAACGCATGTTAGTCTAGAATAATCAACATAAAATAGTTTTAATTTCCTGTACCTTCTTTTCTTGATGGTCCACATAAATCCATATGTACTAACTAGAGAGGTTTTTCTGTTGAAGGAAAGTTTTTATATTTGAACTGTGTCCGAGTAAGCTTTCCTATCTGGCATGGTTTACAAACAAAATCATATGTCTTTGATATCTTTGGAAGATCCTTTACTACCCCACTATTTTTGAGCTTTATTATATGATCAAAATTTAAGTGTCCAAGTATCCTATGCCATAGCCAACTTTCATCATACTTGCTTAAGTGGCATTCTTTTGTTTCTTCTTTTAACACATACACATTGTTTTCTGTTCTTATCCCTTTTGCAACCAACTGTCTTGAGTTCATAGACTTTATTTTACAATCTTTAGAAGTAAAAACCACTTCATATCCTCGGTCACAGACTTGACTGAAACTAAGAATATTATGTTTCAGACCATCTACAAATAACACATCTTGAGCTTTTCCTTTTCCATTACTTAGAATTACCATTCCTTTACCTTTTATTTTTCCTAGTGCATTGTTTCCAAAAGTTACATTTCCTAATTTGTTTTCACTTAGAGTTGGAAACTTACTTTTGTCTCCAGTCATATGTTTGGAACATCCACTTTCAATATACAGGGATTCTTTTGACTTTGGGCTGATAACACTAGTCCACACTTGTCATCTTCTTTCTTCTTCCAAACCTTGAAATTTTCAGCAGTGGACTTCAAATTTGGCTTATAATTCCTTAAGAGAAAATCTGTGGGTTTATGTCCATAGTTATGACAGACATAACATTCTGATTCACTAAATAATAGATTGTAACGATTGTTATGCTCATAATTGTTGTTATGTTTGTTGCTTGGTTGTGTCAATCTTTGTTGTGGTAGATAATTATTCCTTGAATAACTTGTTTGTTCATATCTACATCTTAAAGAACAATTTATAGCTTTGTGACCAAAGTTAGAATAGAAAAAACAATATCCATAGAAAAAAAAATTGTACCTGGGAAAAGATTGTCTTCTTTGAGCGTATTGATTTATTCCATGCTGATAGTTTCTCTAATCAGTTCTGGTACTTTTTCCTTCATTCCTTCTTGGTGGTTGATTTTCTTTCTTGTCTTTTGTGGAGTGGTTGTTGTCAATGCTTGTAGATTTAACAAACTTGATGGGTTCCATATTACTTGGATGATCACTACTTGATCCTTCTTCATAGCCCAAGGCATCTTTCAACTTTGGATTTCTTCGCTGATTTAAAATGGAAGTTAGTTCTTTTGAGGCTTTAATACTTGACAGGCTTTGGTGATACAATGCCTTAAACTTCTCCATTTATTTTTTGGTTTTTACTCTCTCTTCTTCTAAGGCTTCACACCTCGCTTTCTACTCTGACAACTGTTGTTTCAAAATGTCTTCTATTTTCTTTTTCTCTTCTAACTCCACTTTCAGTAGAGAAAAGTTTTCATCGGGTTTTTTACCATTCATTTTAAACTGCATCAACAACTGGTTTTGTTTTCTCTTCTTACATCTGAGTCTGTCAATTTCTTCCAAAGCACTGATTAATTCACCTTCCATATCCACCACAACTTCTTCATCATCCATTTCACCTCCTGTGTGTTCATCATCAAGATATCCCATAGCCATAAGCATAAAATCATTCACTTTGTCTTCACATGATGAATCGTTATCTATGTCTTCTGAAGAATTGTCATTGTTTGCACCCAGACTTTTCTTTTTACTATATTTCTTAAATTTGTACTTATTTTCATCATCGGAATTCTGGTCCTTTTTTTGGTGGGGACACTTAGATGAAAGGTGACCTATCTTACCACAATTAAAACATTTGAATGGAAGCTTTCCTTGATATTTTCCTGGTCCTTTCTTTAACCTTCTCACAAATTTTTCCTCAATATCATCTAAATCTAAATCAGTATTCTTGTCTGCTTTAAAAGATGCTTCTCTAGTAATGGATTTATATTTGTTGATTCTGATTTAATATGTAGTTAGAGTTCCTAGGAGTTGATCAAGGGACATATTCTTAAGATCATTTAGTTCTTCTATTGCAGATACTTTTGGATTAAATTTATCAAGCAGAGATCTTAAAATATTCTGAACCAAAAATGATTCTTCCATCCTCTCACCAAGACCCTTCATGCCATTCACAAGTTCTTCAACTCTTAAAAAATACTTGCTAACTATTTCATCTTCATTCATATTTAGTTGTTTAAACTTTAATCTATATGTTTGAAGTTTGGCATCATTTACTTTCGCATTTCCTTCATAACTGCTAATAAATTTATCCAACATAGCTTTAGCAGTTTCAAGATGCATCACCTTTACAAACTCAACTTTGACAAGTCCATTCAAGATAGCATTCATTCCCTTAGCATTAAAGATAAACTCTAACTTATCATCCTTGGAAGCTAGCACAACAGGCTTGGTATATCTAGTCTCTACTACATCCCAAACGTCAGCACCTAAGGCCATTAAGTATGTTCTCATTTTCACCTTCCAAAAGGTAAAATTTTTTCCATCAAACAGAGGAGGCTTAGTGCCTGAAGTCCCTTCATGACTTGTCATGTTTAAGATTACAGATCTGCCTTTGAATAAAAGGAACCAGCTTTGATACCAATTGTTGAAATTACTAAGACAACTAAGAGGGGGGGTGAATCAATTGTTACTATGCTTAAACAATATTAAGTCTATTAAACAATTTTTAATATTTCTCCAATGATCATCAATATTATACAACATATGGACAACATAAATACTGAGCATTAGTCACACATAATATATACACAAAGACATATTTTCACGAGGAAACCCATAAAGGGATAAGACCTCTTCTTCTTCGAAATGATAGGCAGTCTTTTAAGTTCTATACATCATCTATAATTGAGCACCAACTCAATGTGAGGTTACTACCTCTGTTTTACAAGCACTGACTTGTTTGAGAGAACCAACTCTCTGGTTTCTCTATCACCCACTAGAAGGAAGCACCAACTCCCTAAATGTTCTAGCACCAACTGGATTTATACAAGCACCAACTTGTATACATAAAACTTTGTGTTTTCCCGAGCACCACCCTACCCCCCTGATTTTCTAGCTACAAATAGATGAAAGCTTCAACTTCCAATATTCAAGAACCAAATTGAACAACAGAGGAATACAGTCCTCCCTAGCACCACCCTACCTCCCTGATTATGAATAAATGATAGAAAAACAAACAATACCGGTGTCTCAATTCTTACCCCCTTATTCTCTGATCTGCAACTCTTCTCTGCTTCAAAAATCTATTCTGCAATTCTGTTCTACTTCATGCTCTTCTACTATTCTGTTCTTGCATCTGTCTGTTAAACAACTGTTATTCATCTTTGAGTTTTATCTCATGCTCTACATATTGTAATTTTACTCTTCATACAGTTCATCTCATTTTTCCGGTTGGAATAGCCAGCCTTACACAGTTGCTCCATTTGTCTTTTTATCCACACAAACCTCTGTAGTTACAACTCGAATCTACCCTAGAAAAAATGCCTCAACAACTGAATCAACAACTGTCCATGAATCACGATTCAGTTCAGCTAACTGAATCATAATTGATCAGTTAATCTTGAAGAGAAACAATAAGCCTTCGATCATATTCCTGATTAACCTACATTGTTGGATTACAAATGATGGTTCTCGCGCTTACTCCATATGCCCACTGGTTGTGACCACAGGCCTAATCAAAATTCCTTTTGCATTTCGCATTTTGGCAATCATGTGGTGAAGAGTCTCGAATCTTCATGTTGTGATCGTTGAAAAAGAGCTTAGCTCCGCTAGCTCCTTCTCCTCATGTGACCATCGACGGTGACCATAGCCTACACCAAAAATGCATTTTGTATTTCACATTTCGAAAATCCTATGGTGAAGAGTCTCGAGTCATCATGTTGCAATCGCCGAAAAGGAGCTTAGCTTGGTGCTAGCTCCTCCCTCTGACATGACCATCAGCGGTGAACACAACGTATACCAAAAGGCATTTTCACATTTTGGATTTTGGCAATCCTATGGTGAATGTCTTTGACTCCTCTAACTCCTAGTATCCCAAAATCCGAAATGGATCCAGATCAACAGTCCACAATCCACGGTGATCAGATGGCTTGCCTATACCAAAAGGAATTTTCTCATTTCAAATTTCAACAATCTTGTGGTAAATGTATTTGACTCCTCCAACTCGGTATCCAAAGTGTGGTAAATGTATTTGACTCCTCCAACTCCCGGTATCCAAAACTCTGAAATGGGGCCATATCAAAGATCCACAATCTGCGGTGATCGAACGACTCCCGAAATAAGGAATCCTGGAGTGACATCATTCTTGCATCATTCAATGACGTGTCAAGAGATGAGTGGCTTCCATGTGTCACTTAGAATTATGATTTCTACTGGCCTGAAAGGTCGGATCAATTTAACACTTGTCCTTATTTTCTCGCACCACATGTCCTTGCTGACGTAAGTTGTCGCTTATCCTTGCTGACGTGGTATTTCATGATCTACCTCCTAGATCTGATGGCCTAGATTTGTCTTCGATCCAATGAATGAGATTATATCGTGATTTCACATATCGCAAGTTCGAGAGGTTAGGATCCTCCTTCCTTTGACCTTTCAGTCAATGAAAAAAAAATCGCTCGCCATGTGTCCTTCTTGAAGATGGACGGTCCTCCTGCTTTTGGGATTTTGTAGGCCTACTTCAGCTTGCACGTAAAGATCATGCTCCTTCTTATGGATCCAATGACGGTTGGTCTTTGGGCCCTGATCTGATGCTTGAGATTTGTTCTCTTCTACTGCGCACTACTCCTATCTGAATTTAGACCAGACGGTCATCGGGGATTCTAAATGAGATCCAACGATCATTGCTTCTCTTCACAGTTGATCTTTCCATTTCCATGACATCATCGCTCTATTGATCGTGCTGATATTTTCCATCAATGACAACTCTGCCTCTTTTTGAAAACATGCCAACAATCTCCCCCTTTGGCATTGATGGAAACCCCTTGAAGAACATCCAACTTTACCACTGTAGCATCCTTGAAATTACCACACTTTCTCCCCCTTTGACATCAATGTCAAAGAAAAAACACGCTCCCCCTGAGCTGTTGCAGTATTCTTCGGAGGTATCATATGTTCAACCAACACAAACTCCCCCTGAGAAGATGAACCCTCTTAGTTTGACAATGAGATGACGCCCAACTTTTGGTGAAGATATCCAAAAGGTGTCGTTGATAACAGTTTAGTAAATATATCAGCTATCTGTTCCATGGAAGGAATATAATTCACCTGAACAATTCTGATTATAACCTGTTCTCTGAGAAAATTGAATTTTATTAGTATGTGCATAGATTTTGAATGAAGTACAGGATTCAGAGAGAGATTGATGGCACTGGTGTTATCATAGTGAAGTGGAATGGGATCATTATAAGTTACCTTCAAATTTGCAAGAATTTGTATCATCCATAAAATTTGTGTGCAGAAAGTAGCAGTAGCAATGTATTATGCCTCTGTAGTTGATAATGAAATGGATCCTTTCTTTTTACTAAGCCATGCTACTAATGAGTCACCTAGGAAGAATGCTCCTCCATTGGTGCTTTTTCTCTCATCATCACAGTTTGCCCAATCAGCATCTGAATAAGTAGTTAATTGAAAGTTTTGATTTTTGGGATACCACAGACCATAATTCATTGTGCCCTTCAATTACTTGAATATCCTTGTTACCACTACTAGATTACTTTGTTTAGGAGCAGACTGATAGCGTTCTACCATTCCAACAGCTTGCATTATATCAGGATGAGATGTTGTGATGTATAGAAACTGCCTATCATTGATCGTTGTGTTCTTTGATCAACATCGGGTGAAATATCATCTTTACTGAGCTTGTAACCAACCACCATAGGTGTACTAACAAGAGAATAATCTTCCATCTACATTTTTTTCAACATCTCTTTCAAATATTTTTCTTGTGAGATATATATTTCGACAGAACTCTATTTAACTTGTAAGCTAATAAAGTATGATAGTTCTCCTATCATGGACATCTCAAACTCTATTTGCATAGAGTTAGCAAACCACTGGACATAGGATTCATTAGTTGCCACCTGTCCTTGCTGATGTGGTCTTTCATGATCTACCTCCTAGATATGACAACCCAGATTTGTCTTCGATCCAAGGGCTGAGATTATGTCATGATTTCACATATCGCAAGTTTGAGAGGTTAGGAGCCTCCTTCCTTTGACCTTTCAGTCATTAAAAAAACAATCGCTCACCATGTGTCCTTCTTGAAGATGGATGGTCCTTCTGCTTTCAGGATTTGGTAGGCCTACTTCATCTTGCATGTAAAGATCGTGCTCCTTCTTATGAATCCAACGACGGTCAGTCTTCGGGCCCTAATCTGATGCCTGAGATCTATTCTCTTCTACTACGCACTACTCCTATATGAATTCAGATCAGATGGTCATCAGGGATTCTAAATGAGATCCAATTATCATTGTTGTTCTTCATGATTGATCTTGCCATTTCCATGACATCATCGCTATGTTTATCTTGTTGATCTTTACCATCAATGACAAACACACATACTCTGCCTCTGTCTGAAAACATGCCAACATCCAGAGCCCAAAAAAGACTAAAATCATACCAAGGAGAACTCTTTTGGTCACTAGGGCCAGAGTATTGTTTTTTCGTACTTAGTCTAGTCGGTCCAGAAAAGGGTTAAACTTATACCAAAATTACATCTCTTCAAAACCATTGTAACGAGTGTGATAGAGACAATATCACTCGACTATCTTTTCAATTTTAAGGAGTCTGAAAACAATTTAACTATGGACTCCCTCGTCCTTTTTCATATATTTAGTCCTGTGAGCTCGAAAAAGTATAAAACATAACTTAGGAGAACTCTTCAGGCGAGACGTGTCTCCCAAGGCATACCTTTTTCCTGGGTAATCTATTGGCTGGAAAAAGGGTTAAACTTATGCCAAATAGATGTTCTTTCTAGACCAATTAACGAGTGTGAAAGAAACACGGTCACTCAACGATCTTTTCTTGTTTAGGGAGTCTGAAAAGGGCTTAAAGAAGACTCCAAGGGGTTTCTTTTTTCATAAATAATCTCTAAGGCCCGAAAAAGTGATAAACCAAAACTAGGGAGAATGGCCCTTTTTCACTAATTTAGTCCCTCAAGCCTGAAAAAGGGTTAAACTTACACCTGAGAATACTCTCCGAGCGAACCATAGCTCCTAGGGTGTACCTTTTTCATAAAAATAGACATCCCGACCGAAAAATGGGTAAACTATCATGGGACAGATGTGCCTTCAAATTTAACTTTGGTGAGCATGAATGGAAACAAGATCACTCGACAAAATTTTCAATTTTAGAGAGTCTAAAAAGAGCTTAAAGAAGACTCTAGGGGGATCCTTTTCGTATGTAATCTAAGTAAGGAAAAAAAGGATAAATAATCTCTCACCAAATGTTACTTTCATGGTCTATGTGACCTTGAAAGAAGACAAACTATGCTCTAGGGGAGTCCCAATGGTATAGGCCAGGAAAATGAATAAGAAGAAGGATGAGACTTCAACACAAAGTCATGGTGGGACTAAACATGACTCCCATTCCTATGAATTACTTCAGCACGGGCACCAAATGGAAAACAAGGCTCTAACTAAGATTCTCGTGGAAGGAAGGCTCTACCACATAATGTATGACACAATTATCAAGAAGGAAGGTTAGTGTCGCAATTTAGTGGGGTCTATCCCGAGGCCCAAATGAATTAAGAAACAGATAATGAAAAAATGCAAGTAGGGAAAAATCTAACCTATATGTCAGTTTCGAGGTCAATACATGTTAGAACGTATCGATACGATGAACAAATGTCAAAGAAAAATGTCTCCAAGATCCTACATATAAGGCCAATAACACTCATCTAGAAGTTAACAAATCTAATATAGATAGAAACTTTAGAAAATAAGAGGTTCTACTGAATACAAAACTTGAAAACAACAAACCTGGACTATACAATATGGTACAAGGAACTGCAAAACCTTAGGGCTCATGCATGGTACTAGTTCAGGTAGAGTCCGCTGCTAGGCTCTGACCAAGATTCTCTTCAATAGTTAACCTGGAAAGCCTCCCAAAAGGGAAGAAAAAACAAACCATGGTGTAAGTCTTCCCACAGTATACAATCCATAGTCATGGCTTCAAGGATATCCTCATCCAAAGGTAATTCAATATCCAAGAAATGACGCGAATGAGGAGGGTCAACAATCCCAAAAGGTAAAGAAAACTGACCATATTCCATATGACAATGGAGGTTATGGACGGGACTAGAAAAGTGTATGAGTGAAGAATCACAAGCACAAGGGCTTGAGGATCTACAAATAGTGGTATTAGACTCAAAAGGAAACTTAATATCACTCGGACCAAGAGGGGGAAGCAAGGTCCCCCATGCCCCCATTGGATAAAAAAAATGAACAATTGTTGAGACCATGTCTCGAGAAGGAAAACATGATTGCATAGGTTCCTTCTCAAAAGAAATTGAACATCGAGGATAAGACACCACATAATTTACCTGTGGTGGGGTAGAGTCTACACAAATACTAGGAACATATAAAAGGGAAACCTGAACTAACGTCGAATTAGGATGATGATTATCATATGCCAACTGGTCGATAGTGAGAATGATTCCATTGTGAGGGAAATACATCACCCAGAAAATCATAGACACCACAATGTTCATAGAATATACATAATCATGCCTGATAATCATATTGAAATCTAAGGGGCCTTGCACCACTATAACATTGACAAGGACAATCTTCCCACCTAGTGAAATAGGAAACTGAGGAATAATCCCCAAATATTCACTAGGACATCTTTCAAAAGCCAATAGCTCATGCGATGCAGACACAAGAATGAGATAACCCAGAGCTTTCCAAGCCAAGGAGGATAAAATACTTGCAGAGGCTCCTTCATCTACAATACATAGATAATAAAAAATTGAATTAACTTCAACCCTTATTTCAAAGGGTGTAGAAGAAGGAATAGGAGGCTCAACAAAGAAATTCCAATCAAAGGAAACCATCCTAGAACTTGGAGGGTGTGAGCTCGAAGTGAGTGGAATGTCGCCTTGTTCTGAAATTACTGAACTGAAAATTCTAAAAACATAGTCGATAGACACATCACTCCCCATCAGAAGAGTGGGTTCAACCAAATATTGCATCGGTGTGACCAGTTTGGTAGACTTGAAACTCTCCACGAGAAGAGTGGGATAAGCCAAAGATTTCATTGGCATGACCACTTTGGTAGACTCGACACTCTCTAAGAGAAGCATGGGATCGACCAAAGATTACATTGGCATGACCACTTCCTCAACCACTGGTTGAATAGGATGATAGACAACATGGTATGAAGGCACATCATCCCCGAAAAGAGGAGTGGGATTGGTTGAATATTGCATCAACATGACCACTTCATAAACCAAAGGATGAATATATTGTGGGGAAACCGAAGAAGACTCAAAATCATAAGAGCTTGCATACATGGACCACAGTCTTTGTGCCTTTGGAATGCCAGGGAAAATATGAGTAAGGTGATATCCCTTGTAAAGATTACAATGGAACTTAGGATTATGTCATATCCATCTAGGTATCTGAATAGAATCAATGCCCCCAGCATGACTAGTAGTGGCTTGTTTCTTTTCCTCAACATGACTCATAGAGGTTGTTGACAACTCTCCAACATGACTAGTAGAGGTTGGTTGTTGAATTTCAGTATGACTCATAGGGACTAGGTTCGTTCCCCCAACATGAATTGCAGTGGTTGGTGATTGGTTGATAACATGACTCGTAGAGGCTACAGACCTATCGCTAGTAATATTAACAGTGACTAGAATTTCCCCCTAGCATGACTTACAGAGGTTGGGTTCTTCCCCCAGCATGACTTACAGAGGTTGGGTGCTAGTCTTCAACATGACTTGCAGAGGTTGACGACCTATCTCCAACATGACTCGTAGAGGTTGGTGATTTCTTCTTATTATTTTTCCTCTTTCTATTTTGTTTAGAATTCCAGTTACTAGTATCCAGACTTTCACTAGAGAATGCAAAAGGAGGTGAAGAAGACATTGTTGACGAAGGAACATCAACATGATCCCCATGACATAAGGTTCTTAACTGAGAAGCATCAAGAGCATTAGGGACATTTGGAATGGTACCCAACCAAACTTGTAGTTCCACATTCAACCCAAGAATGTTTCAAGTGGCCATCAAAGGGACACCTACTTTTCCAAACAAGGGAAAAGCACAAGAATCCCTTTGCAATGGGGTTCCTTGGTTGGTATCATTAAGAAATTTGGCCATGAAGATCCTATGCATAGTTTCTTCCCTTGCAGGATCATTCAAGTCCGTAAAAGTCTCACACACTGACTCTGTTAAATCAATGGTATATAAATATACACCTATAAGGAGGCAGCTCCACATTTTTAAGAAGAACACCTAAAATTCCTCATGACCGGTGGAGTGGGTAGTCTACCACCTTACATCAAAGACCTAAAGAAATGACTGAGTAATTCTCTATGAAAAACTAAGGAGCACAAATCACACCACTAAAAAATGAATAAATATAAATCAAGAAAAAGGTAGGAAGAACAGTTACGCCAACCAACACTAGCAACTTACTGGTGCAAGTGTAACTCAAACATGGAAACACCCTCCAGGTATACTCCACAAAGCATGGTATGTTGTCCTTCCTGGGTACCACGGTATGCCACCGCAGTCACCTTTGTAAGTACCTATAAAAAGGAAACTAATTTTCCATCTTGCAGTCAATCACCTGGCGGGTACAATCGACAATCGGGTAGATCATATGAGTAGGATAACTATGTCTGAATCCTTTCAAGGGTACTAAAATAAAATGGTCTAGAAGAAAACTGAGGATCCTAAATTAATTCGAGGTCCATGAAGCTCCATAGTTAGATGCAATCAGCAGAATCCCAAGAATGACCCTCAAATATGATCCCCACTACGCTTGGTATGTCTTTGAAGGGGCTATCTCCTCTGCCTTTCCTCATGCAATCTCATGTTTATAACTTGTGTTAAAGGGGGGTCCCGACTAAATTTTAGGACACTGGAATTTAACACTCCCTAACTCATACTCTTAATTTTTTTAAGTGGCCTTGGAGAGTTTCCTGTCCACACCTAATCCAAGGCCCTAAAGCGTAGTCTAGTTTGTGTACCCTGTAAACAAAAAAGTCTAATTGATTTTAACATTAAGTGTTAATTTTAGTGGCTTGATTTATCAGGGGTGCGACAATGAAACTAATTTTTTTTAGACTCTTTCAAAAATGAAACTTATAAGAACATTGTCAAAGAAAACTTTACACTAATCCTTCAAATTAAAAGAGTTTCAAGAAATAAAAAACATGAACAATCCTTCAAACCTAAAGAAGCAATCTTTTCTCCTTTCCATGCAAACTACACAATGCAACTTTCAAGTGAAACAAAAGAGAAAATGAAAGGATTTTCTTTCTTATTCTTGTTTTGAAATTATTTCAAGATGAGAAGAAAACACAACCCTATGTTAATTCTTTTTTTCTTTTTCAAATAACAATGCAAAGCAATGCAAAGAAAGAAAGAGACCTAAGTAGCTTAAAAACTAGGTTTTATTTTATTTTATTTTATTTCAATCAAATAAATGCTAACAAAAGATGCTAAAATAAATTACAAAATACATGATTCATGGCCCCCGACCATGAGGGAGAATTGTTTTTTAAAATGCAACTCATTTTTCTTAAAATTCAAGGTAAAAAATAAGCCAAAAATGCTTGGAAACAAAAAAAGACAAAGAAATCTGTACAAGAGGATTTATTTGCAATTTCATAAACAATCTAAACCTTGAACCTAGCCAAAAAATGGTCAACAAAGCCCTCTGGAATTCAGGAATACCTGAGGAACCAAAGGTTTCATAAAAGAAAAGGATTTTTTTTTAGAAAACCCCTCAAGATGATAGACACGTGTGCTATGCATAGTCATAATGTGTATGTACACATGTTGTGTATATAGAAGACTGCATATGTACGCGGTTTGGGTATAGAACAGGGCACATACATGACTGAAAATTGTCAAAAAAAAAGAGAAAGATTCAGAAAGACCACCCAAATCAGGGAAGTTGGTAAGCACTTGGAAGGTGACCAGAGACCCAAACAAACTGAGAACACTAAAAAAAATAAAAATAATAACAGGAATTCAAGCCAAAAAGAAAATCTCCTAATAAGACCCTAGAGAGATTCCCTAGTAGAGTCGTCAATTCTGCTATGGGGAAAATCCCCCTAATCTGGGTCTAGCAACTAGGTAGAGCCTTGACATCTTAAAAGATAGAAAAGATTCTATTCTACCCAAATCCAACAAGACCATACAATAATTAAGGGAAAATAAAGAAGATTGAAATGTGTACCTTAAGTCCTTACGATTGTTTTCGATCCGTTTTGATTGTTGTTCGTTCCAAGATTGTAGGCCTCCTCCCAAAGCTGGCCTGAAACAATTCTACAAAACAAACTATGACAACATATGCATAACTATCAAGATCATATAAAGGGTTATTTATTCATGAAAACATTCATAAACACAAATACATAGACATAAAGATCTGGGACAAGAGGTTTTCTCTTTTATTAATAACAAAATTGGAAGTTACAACTTGAGTTTTGTTGGCGCCACTCCAAGAACCTCGCCTGGGTTCCTCTACTTTGTCTCCAAGTGCACTATTCCCAATATTATCCTCACCACCAACATGCCAATACAAGGGAAAAGGATGAATGGTATAAGGAGGATGGATGGAAGGGAATGTCGAGGATGAAACTCAGAGAAAAATGTAGAAGGATTGGAATACAAGGGAGAAAATTTAGTAGAGTTCTCTTGCCTCTTGTTTGATATATCCAAATGACCACCCTAGGGCCATATTTATATGAGAAAATGATGGTTATTTCATTTCCAAAAGGGCTACAGAAGGTAAGATGGTTGCAAAACCTAATATAGCCCGTAAAATCCATCGGAAAGCGCATATTTTATATTTTTTTGTCACTTTTTAGAGTACATGCATGATTTCAGTTATGCAGCAAGCGTATGTATGCAGGATTTTAGGCATGCATCTAGTGTATGCATGCACTCTGCCTATGCATTAGGTTTTGTATGCCATGCAAAAACTTGGTTTTTGAGAAGAACTCTAGCAAAAAGTGTTGGCAAATGTATGAATGAGTAGGCCAACATAAGAAATGCATAGTAGTTTCATTTTGAGTTATAACACTACCTCATAGGCCCCAAACTCCCCTTTATTTCCTTTCTCTCTCCCCTCCATATGCAGGTTTCACACATAACTTCGACAGGTTCTCAACCTATCCTTCTATCTATTCTGTTAGAAGGAAACGTGTGGGTCAATCCTAGGGACCCGTGGTGATCTTTCCTACTGTCATCTATATTACCTCTTCCTGTCCCTTTTGTCATCCCTCCATACTTCCAATCATTGGGGTGGTTGGTTTGTTGAACTACCAGCTCCCCCTCATTAATTGACCTGTCTTGTTATCTGGGCTAAAGGAAAATAATCTGAATGTTTACAATTAATATTTCTGCATGG
Source organism: Picea sitchensis (assembly GCA_010110895.2). Lineage (NCBI taxonomy): Eukaryota > Viridiplantae > Streptophyta > Pinopsida > Pinales > Pinaceae > Picea > Picea sitchensis. The sequence goes on from SNQJ01S0008271.1 coordinate 39,802, forward strand.
TGGTTTGGGGTCCTTTAACTTAATAGAACTTCCCCTCATTCCTCTAGTGATATCATGGATAGTACTTTAAGTCTTCACCCATTAGTCAACCATCGACATTTACAATTAAACAATAATACATTTACAATATTTTCAATCCATTGCATGGCAATCATAAATTATGATTAATTATAGGTTGGGGGCAACATGCGTGTTACACATATGTCCATATTATGATGGAATAGAATAAAGTTCTTGGTATTTTTGTTCACATAATATGAAATTATTTAGTTCTATTAATATCATATCTTGATTTAGTTTACAATGTTGTAGAGTAGTTTTCTACCTTGTTCTTGGGATAATTGAGCTCACTCCAAATAGATCATGATAATCCTTTTATTTCATATGTTTTCATTTAATTTTGTAATTTGATTTCATAACAAATGTATTTCCTTTATGAAAGTAGGTTTATTTTTATCAAAGCTTGCTAACAATAGTGTTGACTGGTCCAAATGGCCTGTCAAGCAGGTAAGGGAGAATGCCCGATGGAAGTTCCCAATTAGACCTACTATAGATTGGTGTAGTGTTTCCAACCAGTATGTGTGTCTGATTTCCACTAAGAATCAAAAGAATAAAAAAGGAAAGACAATGAACTTCCCCTCAAAGGGTTCTAATTAATTCTGAATTTACTCTAAATTGAAATCAAACTAATCTAACTTAACTAATTCTAACCTGTCTCGTAAGAACAAAGTAATAGATGAGCACAACTTAAAATCATATTTTGACAGCAGAAATAGTTCATATCAGTCAAGAATATGTTAATACAATGATAGTTCAAATATCATCTCAAATAATTGAAGAAGAGACATGTAACCTTATCCCTGCACTCATTAGAAATCACAACAGCATATGAATTCTAAATATCAAGCACATAGATAGTCCATATGATCAATACCCAGAAAACGTAAATCACAAATACAAGTGTATACTAGTCCCACAAGCATTTGAAAATAATTATGACTTCAAAAATTCCTTTTGATATTCATATATTAAGAAATAAGAGTATTACCAGACTATACAATGGGAAAAATTCCTTTATTACATCCAATGAGTCTTCTTTAAAATACAAGAGTGACTCTTCAACTCTAGTGATTGTTCACTCTGTTTTCCCCTTTCATCTTGTCATTTGTCATTTCAAATTTCTTTTACATTTTTTAAAAATGAATATGTGTGTTGGCACAGGGGCAGACCCGAGGTTAAACACTACAAAAGTGCACCAACAAAACCCTAACTACTGGCCCTTTTGGCAACACCTGCGAAGAAGATGAAGTCTCACCCGAGGTAGAGGTAGGGGTGGTTGCAAGACTCAGGTGTCTGCAACCTTAGCTGGGACACGGATCTGTGATTATATTACTTAATACAACACTTAGCACCATTAGTTTCTTAATACAAAATCAATATCCACTTTGCTGGTAAAATAGAGCCTCACAACATTCACAATGTATTCAAGCACTTAGCATATGTAAATCAACCAGATCTAACAGATCAAGAACTAACCATGACTACCTGGATCAGATCTAACATTCTTGCATATAATAAGCACAAAGCATAAGTAGATCTACCTAATCATATCAAAGAACTTAACAAATCATACATAAACACATCAATACATCACACAAAGAAGAGAAACACAGCATGTGCGTGGTTCACCCCCACCCTGGGGCTATGGCCACCAACTCTTATTCTTTATTAGTGTCCTCAATAATCAGTTACATCATAGAGCCTCAAACCCTTCTTCGCATAGGACAAAAGATCTACGCAGCTCGCTAGATCCTTCTTCCTTGTGCTACAACACAAAGCCTCTTTCACTTAACTCTGCAAGTCTCTCACAGTCTTTCACAAAGCACTTACAATCTACTCTAGCACTTAGCCTATATGTCAATCGATATCTATATATATTCCTATAGATATCTATTTATACATTTACAAAATAGGCCTAAACATGGGTAAACCTATGGGTCGACATCCCAATCCCATTACATATTCCCAAAAACCCAAAAAGGGACCTAAAAGTGGGCCGAGATCCTATGATCTCCGCTTCGTCTTGCGCTCCTCCTTCGACAGGCTGTCGAAGTGCCAAAATATGGCAACATGACCAAGACTTGCCTAAAACTTGGTCAAGGGCCAACAGGCCCACAACACTCACCTGTGACTCGTCCCGAGTCACTCTGGTCTGATCAGTTCTGCCTCGAATGCCTTGAGCTTGGCTCGAGCTGCTTCAACCTATTGTTGTGCTATGACCTCTTTCTCAGTGAACTCCTGGATCACTGCATCATTTACTAGCCCTTCTAGGTGTTGTTCTGCTGCGAGAACAACCTGCTCTAGCTCTGCTCCTTGGTTTTCAACTTCAGTGAACAGTTTGCATGCCTTCTCTTGCACTAGTTGAAGGTGTTCAGTGACTTCCATTACTTTACTTTGGATCATATGGATCTGCTGCTGGGCAGTGCATTGCTCTTGAGACCTCTTCGTTCTTTTGATGGGTGATAAAGCCTTCAGTTGTACCTATAGCGTGTCTGCATGCTGCTTTGCTTCCTTGAGCTACGACTCTAATGTCTGTAACTCTAGATTCTTCTTGAGGTTTTCATATGTTTGAGCACTATAGTTACTCAGCTGCTTGCATTCCAAGGCAAGAGATTTTAATCTGTCAATTGCGCTGCGGGTAGTAGATTCCCTTTGGTCTCTTACATCTTAACAGGTTTCAGGCATAGTACGAAGTTACAAATCCGTGATGCACTGTTGGAGCTGCTGGATTACTTCTTCAAGTTGTGCCACTTGTTGTGGGACATGATCTTCAGTTTTCACTTCTATGACTATCATAGAACGAAGTGCTCTTTGAACCCTTTCCTTTACTTCGAGTTACTCTGCGAGCAACTGTTCCTTTTCTTTTCTCAGTTGGGATTTCACTTTATTGAACTGTACCTAGAGAGCAAGCTTCTCTCATTATGCAGTACCACATTTCTCTACAATGTCTCTCTGTAGTTGGGCTAAATCCTAGGTGGCTTGTGTTGTCTCTTCTTGAGCTCGTCAAAGTTGAACTTCAACTGAATCAACGATGCGATGTAACTGAGCTGGCACATCATCTACTTCTGGTGTTCCTACTGACAAAGGCATAGTGGGGACTGTGTGACTAGACTATAGTGCCTGTTGCACTCCTTGGAGCTCGTCCTTAATGCAAGTAAACACCTCCTCCTGCTTATCTTCTTGCTTCTCTGCAATCTCTAATGAAGCATCATTCAAGGATGCTACTATGAAATTGAAGTCATCAGGAGTAAGGACAGTCTGGAACTTGGTCCTGGTTTCTTTCACTTTCTTCCTGGATGAAGGCTTCGGTGGGGAAACCTTTCTTTTCTTTGGAGTGTCCTCCTTCTCACCTTTCCTTTTCTCAACCTTCATGCCCTCATTTTCTTCGCCATCACCTCCTTGTCCAGGTGATATAGAGGCGGTCTTGACTGCAGTGATATCTAGGTCATGAACCTCATCGGTCTTCTTTGTCTTTCTCGGTCTAGGTGTATCATGCACTGCTTCGAGACTATCTATATCAGAGATGTCCATGGGGTATGCTGAAATGAGGAGGTCTACTAACCACTCCTTGGTGATTTCCTTCAAGTCATCCTCCATGAGCTTGTAATAGGACTGCAACTGTTGTTTGTGCTCATCAGCGTGTGCTGTGATATAGATGAAATGGTGGTTCGTGTTGAATTTCATCAATGGTCTGAACCTGTGGAGTGTGTTCGGGGTTATGTGAGGTGTAGACTGGATTATGATATTCAGTTGGTTGTAGTATGTGTGGAAGACGACATTCGACTGCCACTACTTTTTCATGTCACTGGAGTACCACAGTGTACTGAACTTCGCAGCTAGAAGCCCAAAGAGCTCGGTCTCTGGGAAAGTCGCACCCTCCGACATCTCCCATGCTATGAAGGTGACCAGTATGAGAATCCAGCTGAAGTGGAATGCATATCCTTGGTCTTGTGATTCCTTGCAGTCTAGTTCTAACTGGTTCACCAAGTATTTCTCCCAATTCATTTATAGGCCCTCCGCGCACTTCTCTACGAGGTCGACAACAAATCTGGTCACTTGGGTGGGCCGATTCTTGCGAACTAGTTTCCCTGCAGTCAACTGATAGGCTAGGTGCACCATGCCACTCTGGATAGAGGCCCTTCTTGACGTCACCATAAGTCTCTTTGATCTTTGTTGCTAGTGCTCGATTTGTGGTCTTTCCAGGGTAAAATTTCTATGGGTCAGGGCCTTGCATTCTTAGCCCTATGATCCAATTGATCAAGGTCGGATCCACTGTGACATGGTGGTTCAACCATAAATAGCCTCCATGATAGCATGACAACAACAATTTGATACATGCATTCACTTCTTGGTGTCATCCAAAGTGCATAATCTTCATAAAGTTCAATAGGGTGGACTGCGTGAGGTTCTGGGTCCATGACTGAGGGATAATATTTGAGTTCTTTGCCTTTGTTCTTGCCAAATACTTATGCGGGGCGAGCATACTGTAAACCTTCCTGTCATGAAGGTTGAAGTCTCTAAACTTAAACATTGTGAGCTTATCCTGGTTGGCATGAACTGTGCACACCCCTTTCGGCAGGTACATAGTGACCATAGCATACTCAAATTATCGGGGTACACTGTCATGGTTTATTTCGCCTCTTAGAGGGGGTAGGTAGGTGGGAAAAATGCTCGAAATAAACTTGTCATTTACGAGATCATCTCTGTGTTTTGTTCTCTTTTCATCTACTAGTCGGGACGGTCCGGCTTGAGCAGTGGACGAAGAAGTTGCGAGTCCTCTCGTCGATGATGCTTTCACACCTGTGGACATTCCTCTCTTTGACATGACTCTCTCAGTCATCAAATCAAGGAGAAATTTTGTTATGGATTCTTCAATTGCGGTGATCTCGTCAGACATACATGCTCAGGAAAAAATAATTGGGGTCACGATGATCTTAGACACTGGACTAGACTAAACAACAAGAGCCCAATGATCACTGTATACAGTTACTAGTCTGCGGGCTTCAAATTCTCAGTTGGAAAAAGTGTTCTTCATGGCGCGATGAGATAAATAGGCAACTTGGCAACAATTTTCTTGTAACAGGTATGAGGCATCATTAATCCTTGTTCTGTTCATTATGGTGTGGTCTAACGGTCTAATGACAAACCTTTATTTCTTTTATGTCCATTCGGAGCGGAGGTCGAACGGGTATATCGGTCCCAATAGCTATATTGCTTCGCCATGGTGAAGTGCTATGTGTCGTTGTTCTGATATCCCGATGAAGCTCCAATTCTACAACTTGTCTGTCTGCGAAGTTTCGTCTAGAATCTTCTTTAATTTTTCAATCTTAGCCCTCTTCTTACTTATCTTTCTATCCTTCTTTCCAATGAGCTTCATCTCAGTAGTCCTTTTTCCATTCTGATTCTTATCTTTTTTAGACATAGTCACTGCACGCTGTTGAGGTTCTTTCCTAGGACTCAGGGATAATATTTCTTCTTTGTCTGGGGTAGGTGATTCAGTCTTCTGTGAGTCCTCTGACATTCTTATAGCTTCGACATCTGGGTTTCTAGTTTCAAATAGATTCGATCTGTTCTCCTCTTCTTCGATCAACTGTGCAATCCTTTTGGTCATGAATTATTTTAACTCTTGTTTCTATTGTTCCAAAACTTCTTCTTTTTCCTTTCATTTAGCTTGATCTCTATCAATCCAGCATTTTCCCAATAACATGGTAAATGGGGCATTGTCCTCAATAAATTTAATAATATTAAAATCTTCTGTAGTCAAAGTTCCATTGGCATTCATAGATATTTGAGTGAGCTTTCCACATAGGTTTACCAATTTTCCTTTGAATAATCCTATTCCTCCTAAAAAAGGGATCATAGTAGGCCTCCCTATAGCTTCCCAAGTTCTCTTTGTCGTGATATTCATCTGTGTTTCCTCATCTAGAACATAGTCAATGTTGAAGTCTCCTATTCTTACTTTGATGCATTCTTTTTCTTTAAAGATCTCTGATAATCTGACATGTCGGTGATCGTTCAGGGTTTCTTTCATATGTGGTAATACTTTCTTTGATTATTTCTGAGGTTCTGCTATCTCTGGATCTGCTTTAGGGTTTTCCTGATTCAGATTCATTCTTTCAAGCCTAGCAATCATTCTAGGGAATCCAATACTTCATGGTCCATAGCTTTGCAACAGAGACAACTAGGTCTTTCCCCAAGGAATTCTTTAGAAATATGTCCTAGTTTCCTGCAACTATAATAGAGGGTTAATCCTCTCTTTCTTTTAAATGATCCCCAACTTCTCCTGTACTATGCACTAGGATCATAGGAGCTAACCCGCAACAAATTCTTTCTAGGATCCTGCATCCATTTGTTAGTCCAAACATTATTTCTATGCATAGGTATAACATATCTTTCATTATTCTTATCAGATCTACTCATATTAAGCCTTCTTTCATCTAACAATGCCCTAATTTTCAAGCTAGGACAAAATCTACCAAACATACTTAGATCCATACTTTAGAAACAAACATTTTCACTAATCTTACTTTTATAGAGCACAAAGCTTTCAGATATAGAACTTTTCTACTATTCTTACCTTTATCAAAGCACAAAGCTTACAGATCTTACCTATTTTAATCAGAAAATTCCATTTTTACCTTTCTTAGAGAACCAAGCGTTGAGATCTTGCTTCTCTTCTTCAGTATCAAACTCTTTTCTTCAGATCTGACCTCTTTTCTTGTAGATTTGACCTCTTTTCTTCAGATCTGACCTATTTTCTTGTAGATCTGACCTCTCTCTTTCTTAGCACAAAGCTTTGTAGGTCAAGTAGAATCTTGCGCACTAGGGCAACATATCTACGCACAGAGCTTTCACGGTTTCAGATCAAATCTTTGCACAAAGATTCTTCTTCTTTAGCTCCCAACAATCACAGTTTCGGGTCTCGGAAAAGAAACCATTTGTTGGCACAGGGGTAGACCCGGGGTTCAATGCTACAACAGTGCACCAAAAAAACCCTAACTACCAACCCTTTCATCAGCACCTGCGAAGCAAATGAAGTCTCACCCGAGGTAGTGGCAGGGGTGGTTGCAAGACTTGGGTGTCTGCAACCTTAGCTGGGACACAGATCTGTGATTATATTACTTAATACAACACTTATCACCGTTAGTTCCTTAATATGCAATCAATATCCACTTCACCAGTAAAACAGAGCCTCGCAACATTTACAATGTATTCAAGCACTTAGCATATGTAAATCAACCAGATCTAACAGATCAAGCACTAAGCATGACTACCTGGATCAGATCTAACATTCTTGCATATAATAAGCACAAATCATAAGTAGATCTACATAATCATATTAAATCACTTAGCAAATCATACATAAACACATCAATACATCGCACAAAGAAGAGAAAAACAGCATGAACATGGTTCACCCCCAACCTAGGGCTACGTCCACCAACTCTTCTTCTTTATTAGTGTCCTCAATAATCATTTATAGCACAAAGCCTCAAACCCTTCTTTGCATAGGACAGAAGATCTACGCAACTCGCTAGATCCTTCTTCCTTGCTCTACAGCACAAAGCCTCTTGCACTTAAATATGCATGTCTCCCACAGTCTTGCACAAAGCACTTACAATCCAATATAGCACTTAGCCTCTTGCACTTAGCATTGCATCACATAGATGTCGATCAATCTCTATATCTATGCCTATAGATATCTATTTATACATTTACAAAATAGGCCTAAACATGGGTAAACCAATTGGATGACATCCCAATCCCATTACATATTCCCCAAAACCCAAAAAGGGACCCAAAAGTGGGCTGAGATACCATGATCTCTGCTTCATCTTGTGCTCCTCCTTCGATAGGCTGTCAAAGTCCCAAAATAGGTCAAAATGATCAAGACTTGTCCAAAACTTGGTCAAGGGCCAACAATGTGGGAGTTTCAAACAGGAGTTGAAGACTCTCCTAAGTGGTTATTTTTTCCCTAAGGTAGTTTGCAAAACATATTCACTAAAAGAAAAAAAACATCGACTCTTCCCATTGGTGTCATCTTATGTTCCTCGAGTAATTTTGGGTGTTTATGGTGTTATCCTACTCATTAATTTCATCTGATATTCTCCTCCTCTATCTCATATTTCCATCAAGATATTCTCATCTTGATTTCGACTCATGTAGCTTGAGATATGATTGTTGGAACATAGCATAGCTTGTTCTTCAATGAAATTTGGGCCTCTTCTGTGTTCTACATTTTCTGAGAACTTTGACCTTCAATCTTTAAATTCTTCTTGTGTTATTATGATCTACTTTTTTCCATATTTCCGAAGATCTATCCTGGTCCTGATTGTTGATGATTGCAGCTTCGTGAGATATCCTCTAGGACACGTTATCCTCTGATATTGAGTTGAGTCAACCTATGAATGATCCCATGTGTTCGGTGTGCCCATGTGATGGGTGTGTCGTTCCTCTCTAGACTGAGATGACATGATGTGTGCCCTTGTGTGGAGTGAGGATGCCCATGAGATGGGTGTGTCGTTACTTTTTGGATTGAGATGAAACGATGTGTACCCCTGTGTGGGGTGAAGGTGCCCATGTGATGGGTGTGTGTCAGACTATGGACTGATTTGTTATGATATGTGGTCTCCTGCCTTGTGGACTCAGTTGAGTTAGGCTTGAGATGGTACTCCAGATTATTCTCCTGTGGACTCAGTGAGATAGATATATTTTGAGTAGGAAGTCCTTGTGGCCGAGGATAGGTGGATGTGCCCCTAGTGGTTAAGCAATAATGGATGTGTGAGATCCCTTGCTATATTGTCTGAGAGTAAGATTTACCTATAACCCTAATTCTGTTGTAAAGTGTATAGGTCAACCCCACCATATGTGAAAGATAATTAATGTTTAGTGTAATAATTAATTATTTTATGAGTTATTGAGGTTGACCCTGTTGTGCCAATAGACAACAATTTTTGTCTATCCAGTATAGTATAAATAAAGATGATTTCCCCATTGAGGAAACACAATTGTCACTTGTTATTTCAAAATTTCAGCAAGTACATTCTAGGGCTAAAGTGCACACGTCTCTTGGGCACAAGTTTCAAGGTAGTAGAGAAGCTCTTGTGTGCATTAAGGTTTCATGGTTGGAGGATCTTCTCTTGAGAATATAGCAAAGGATTCCTGGGTTTTTCTCCCTTTTTGAGAAGGGTTTTCCCAGGATATTTCTTCTGTTCTTGTGCATGGTATTTCTTCTTGTGATCTTGGTTATTACAGCAATTGTGAATGGTGTAGTCGTATTTGTTTATGGTTCAAGTACATGACTAAAATGAAATAAATCTCATTCTTGAACCAATAATAGTGAAAATTCAACATGGATTCAGAGCATAGGTCTTGAAGAATCCATTGCACAAGCTTCTAGAAACCTTCCTCTCTCTTTTGCAGAACTGTATGACCCTCCTAGGGTTTCCAGAAATTCATACGACCCTCTCTTTTGGGGTGTTCCAACACTTAATATTGAAACATTGGGGATACAAATTGCATAGGGGTGTATGACTTCCCTCAACACACCTCCAACAACTCTCATATTGAAATTTTGAGAATTTTTTATTTTTTTCCCTAGGGTTTCTAGGGTTCCACAATTTTTTGCAGAAATTTTAGAAATTTCAGCTTTAGGGTTTCTACAACCCATTGAGGAAGTTATACAACTCACCAGTGTTCCTGTGACTCTCTTAAGGATTATTTTTGGCATTCATAAGTCCAATGAAACCTAATCTTGCTAGCCTAGCCTAGCCATTATGTTTCCTAGCCTAGTTGATAAGGGTTTGTGGAAGAATCTGCAAACCATGAAGAACAAAAATCTATTAGAAGATAGGCTTGAGGAATCAAGAAACTTCATAATACATGAAGAATATTGGAAGATAGATCTAGAGCCACATCAGAGAGATGAAGACATCAAATATGAAACCTTCCTATTCATATCAACACTCTCAGGTATGCACTTGTATATATTATTTGTATCATTTTCATGAAGGTACTTGCAGGAGGAAGGAACCTTTGCTGCAATCGTGGATCTAGAGGGATCTCAGTACATTCAGAGGAAAAACACACTGGAAGTGAAGAGTCCAGGTTTAAGTTTTTTAATTATCACGCCCCTAACCTACATTTCTAATTTTTCTACATTACAAGTAGGCGTTGTAGCTGTGACAACAATCCCTAAATTGTTTTGATTCTAGAGATGTACTCATTATTCTCCTGTAGGAGATATTCTTGTCTTGTTTCTTTTCAGTTGTTTTCTTGTTCTAGGCAGGTTAAAAACAAAGGAAGATGTTTATCCTTCAGAATTCAGAGGGAGTCACTTGACTCAGAGGGTGTCAAAAATGTTTGAGAAGGAGGAAGAACAGAAACATCATTGAATCAACCAAAGCAATGATACATGATCAACATCTACCTATGATTCTATGGGAAGAAGCATCCATGACAAAAATATATGGTCAAAACAAGAGTCCTCAACAGATTTTAAAGAACATGACTCCTGAAGAATCCTTCACTGGAGTGAATCCTAAGGTAGGACACTTCAGGATATTTGGGTGTCCAGTATATCTTCATGTACCCAAAGAAAAGAGATCCAAGCTAGACCCCTCAGGAAGAAAAGATACATTTGTGGCATATAGTGAATATTCAAAGGCTTACTGAATCTACATGATGCAAGAGCATCGCTTCACCCAGTAACACGCCAGCTAGCCAGCACATCAAGTGCGCATTCAATGGAGGAGAGAGTCACAACCCTCTCATTTTCAAAATTTGAATTTGAATTAAATGATTGTAAGGATGGTAGAGCCAAAGCCATGCCTTTGTGCATGTAGTAGTTAGATTCACCTTTAATGGATGACAGTAGGCTAAGATCTAGATCCGATTCAGACTAGACAACCATTGAATATCCATTCAATGTAATTTATGAGAGTAGGTAGCTTGGAGGGAAGAGCTCGAGGAGCCCCCTTTTTGTAAAAATATATTTGTATCTAGAATTCATTAGTTTTTAAAAGAGAGTTAGTATTATTATTCTGTAAGAGAAAGAATAGGAGAGAAGAGAAGAGAAGATAGTTGTTGCTACTGAACCATGTACATGAGCACTTGAGTTAATATATGAAAGAGTTGACTCAATTTCATGGTGTTGTCATGGTTACTATTTATATCTTTTGAATGGTATGTTACAATTGCTTATATTTCTATGTTAATGCATTTATTTCAATGATTTGTTTGTGTTTATGCTCTTGATTTCATGTTGAATGTATGAAACCTGAGAGGAGAGGAGAATGAGTTTCAATTGTTTCTCTTCCTGAGAAATCCTACAAGGAGTGCAGTGATAGTCCGCAAGGAGTGCATTGATGAGAGTCTAAGTTTTATCTCAGAGAAGCTCAGGAGGGATACCATTGTTCTCATACCAATGGAAGTGCAGAGATAGCATAGAGCCATGCAAGGTGTGCATAGGTGAGTGGACGTCTTAGACTTTTCCAATCGAGGATAAAGGTCGAAGAACTGTTGTTGCAAGGAGTGCACAGAGTTGAAGGGTGAAATAACCAGATATTATTTGTGAATACTGCAAGGAGTGCCTGTAGGAAAACCTTTTGATCCTTTGATTTTACAACAGAGGTTAAGCTCAGGAAGGATAGAGACTTGAAGTTCAGAGGAGGAATGAGGGTTGAAGTCACCTCACAGAGAACCAAGTTCAGGAGAAAAGATGCCAAGTAATTGGGCAAGAGTCTTTGAGAAGCACGAACAAACGATTGAAATTCTTAGGGGGAGGATTGTTGAAGTGTCATGAGCTGTTGGATATTGCAAAATAGCGGAAAGAATTAATGCCGAGTGTCTTTCAAGACTCAGAAGCTTAGGAGGAGTAGTGGCCATTGGATTCAGATCAATGAGAGTCATTGATATCACGCGTGAATTTCATTGTTTCAGAGTTCGGGGTTTGGAAGAAGGTTGTGACTCAGATTTGACAGTTGTAAACTCTTGATTCATGAAGTCCCGAGTTAATCAGGACCGTCAAATCATGGGAGGTTTAGAACCATTGATTTGTGGTGAGAATCCATCGTAATTTTGGTTATCGGGAGAAGGGTGGTGTTACATTCATGTTCGCCGATACACGAAATCTCGGGTTCCGAAAAATTTGGGCCCCGGACTTTAAATCAGTGGTCACATCAGGGAAAATTCAAGGGAGGAATCAATTTCTAGTTATCCTTTTCAGGTTTTGGGGATTGTTGATTCAGAGAGAATCCCATCAAGGTTCACAAGGTCGTGAAACCTGAAAACACCTTTTCGGCTAAAGGGCGTGGTCATAATTGTTGGTCACATGGGTGAGAGTTGGCGCTTAGTGCTTACCTGTATAGCTGTAACTCCTAAGGACCTGTGGATACACACTTGTGTGTGGAAGATTTTCTGTGGGGAATCAAAGAGTCAATCAGACTCACTTGGAGATTAAGAAAGATCCTAAGACCAAGAGGTCACGCAGAACCTGCTGAGGTAGGGGTGTTGCGCCATAAGTGGTATCAGAGCTTTTTCATATGTATATTTCAGGCAAAAGAGAAGAGGAAGACAAAGTGTTGATGCTCTGTGCATGGAGATCTGTTTGCATGTAGGTAGCAGACATTCGATAACCAGGTGGGTTGAGCTAGAAGAACCAGTCACATTCTTGAGAAACAAGGATGTCTATGGAAGGCTATGAACGTGGTCCAAGAGAAGACCACCAGCATAAAAGCAAGTCTAAGATGGACAAAGAGCTCAATGAGATAAGAGAATAAATGAATAGGCTTGCATTTAAGATGCAATAGGATGCAAGGATGCATTGGGTGTATGAGTGGCCCATGAAGAAGAAGGTGAAGTGGCCAGTCAAGGAATTATTGGCTAGAGAACAACAAAAGTTGTTGAGAGGATGGCTAAGGAATGTTGAAAGCCTTAGAATTGAAGAGGAAGTGGTTCATATTTGTGAGCCAGAAGCTGGGAAGAGTCTCAGTGATGAGGAGGAGAGATCAAGCAAAGATCTCAGAAACTGCCAAGTGGGTGGTGAGGAACTTTCAAGTTGCCAAGTGGGAAATGTGATGGGATCACTAGAGCATCTCATAGACTGCCAGGTAGACTAAGAAGAAATCCTAAATTTCTAGGTGGGCAAGGGAGAGGAGATGAGACTGTCTGACAGTCTCATGAACTCAGAAGTGAGTTCAGATCAGCAAGGAAGGCTGAAAGAGGAGGATCAGAGGAGCATTCTGATCATTGGGGGAATTAAGATATTCCTACCAGGTAGCCCATTTGAGGCTAGAGCTTATGTTGCAGATGCAACAATAGGAGAAGGATAGCCAACAGTGATTGTCATAGAGGAAAAAAAATGGAGCAAGCATCAGAATCTGCCCTAGCAGAAGAAAAGCATGCAGATAAGATGCTCACTCCATGGGATAAGGAGTTAGAGATGCTGGAGGATTGGTTGAACCATACAAAGCCAATAGATGACTACCATGAGCAGATGACCATGTAGATTGTGAGAGAAGAGCATTTGAAGAAATTTCTCAAAAATTTCAGCCAAGAAGATGAACAGATGATGACTACGGCGCTAAGGTATGCAGCAGAAGATGACACAAAATTCCAATCTGGGGAGTAGCAGAAGAAAGCTAGAGTTGAACCAATGCAAGGAGAACAGGCAGCAACAAATTTTTCAAAGGAAGTGATTGAGTAGTAGGTCATTCAAGAGGAGACTAAAGAGATGGAGTCTATAGCAGAATGGAAAGTCAAGGAGAAGCTGAACAGAAGGAAGCCTACCATAGTAGCAGGGAAGATGCAGCATAAGCAAAGTAGTGGAGTAGATGGACAACTCCAAAGGATAGTTTGGGATCCAGGTGGATTTCAGTAGAACTAGGAAGCTCATGAATATTTTGCAGTAGTGGAGTATGATGCAGGAGCATTTCTTCACCCAACAACATGCCAACTAGCTAGCACATCAAGTGTGCATTCAATGAAGGAGAGAGGTGCAACCCTCTTGTTTTCAAAATTTGAATTTGAATTAAATGATTGTAAGGCTGGTAGAGCCAAAGCTATGCCTTTGTGCATGTAGTAGTTAGAGTCACCTTTAATGACTGACAGCAGGTTGAGATCTAGATCTAATTTGGACTAGATAGCCATTGAATATCCATTCAATGTAATTTATGAGAGTAGGTATCTTGGAGGGAAGAGCTCGAGGAGCCCCCTTTTTGTAAAAATATCTTTGTATCTAGAATTCGTTAGTTTTTAAAAGAGAGTTAGTATTATTATTTTGTAAGAGAAAGAATAGGAGAGAAGAGAAGAGAAGATAGTTGTTGCTACTCAACCATGTACAGGATAACTTGAGTTAATATATGAAAGCTTTGACTCAATTTCATGGTGTTGTCATGGTTACTATTTATATCTTTTGAATGGTATGTTACAATTTCTTATATTTCTCTGTTATGCATTTATTTCAATGTTGTGTTTATGTGTATGCTCTTGATTTCATGTTGAATGTATGAAACCTGAGAGGAGAGGAGAATGAGTTTCAATTGTTTCTCTTCCTGAGAAATCTTGCAAGGAGTGTGTTGATGAGACTCTGAGTTTTATCTTAGAGAATCTCAAGAGGGATATCGTTGTCCTCATACCAATAGAACTAAAGAGATAGCATAGATCCATGCAAGAGTCATGCAAGGTGTGCGTAGGTGAGTGGAAGTCTTAGACTTTTCCAAATGAGGATAAAGGTTGAAGAACTGCTATTGCAAGGAGTGCAGAAAGTTAAAGGGAGAAATAACCAAAGGTTATTTGTGAATGCCCCAAGGAGTGCGTGCAAGAAAACCTTTTCATCCTTTGAGTTTACAACAGTGGTTAATCTTAGGAATGATAGAGACTTGAAGTTCAGAGGAGGAATGACGGTTGAAGTCACCTCGCAGAGAACCAAGTTTAGGAGAAAAGACACCAAGTAATTGGGTAGGAGTCTTTGAGAAGCACAAACGAACGGTTGAAATTCTCAGGGGGAGGATTGTCGAAGTGTCGTGAGCCATTAGATCTTGAAAACCAGTGGAAAGAATTAAGGTTGAGTGTCTTTCAACACTCAAAAGATCAAGATGAGTAGTGGTCGTTGGATTCGGATCAACAAGAGTCGTTGATCTCGCACGTGAATTTCATTGTTTCAGAGTTCGGGATTTGGAAGAAGGTTGTGACTCGAAGTCTAGAGTTGTAAACTCTCGATTCATGAAGTCTCGAGTTAATCAGGATCATCAGATCGCAGGAGGTTTAGAATTGTTGATTTGTGGTGAGAAGACATTGTGATTTCGGTTATTAGGAGAAGGGTGGTTTTACATTCGTGTTTGTCGATATGCGAAATCCCGGGTGCCAAAACATTTGGGCCCCAGACTGTTAGAAAAATAGGATCGTGAAGCAATAAAATAAAACAAATGTGGAAACAAAACACAGAAGATACACAATACAAGAGAGAAACAGATTTACGTGGTTCAACCAGTGTGGGCTACGTCCACCAGAGAAATTGCCAGGTCCTTCCTTTATTATTATCCAGCAAATGAAGGGATACAACCTACAACAAAACCTACTGTAACTTCCTCTTTTTTCTCTCACAGTCTCCTCTCTCAGAATACAATATTCGCCATCAACCATAGCCACAATAAATTTCCCTCATAAAACAGGGTTGCCTTCTAGGGAAAAAACCCTAACATAATCTATACCGTTAGATCTGCAACCTTATAATGAACGGTCTAGATTTACAATGAAATTACAATATAAATTTACAAGGCAATTTTTCCTTCGGGGGCTTTTCCCCCGAACCCCCGCTTTCCCCCAGACCCCCAGCTACGGGGATAGCCCCCCCGAACCCCACAGAGGGGGTACCCCCCCTCTACACTCCCAAGTGTGGAAGATTCTACATACTTCTAGGGTGTAAATACTTCATGGGGTATAAACATGGTTGAAAATAAAAGACCTCTAAATCAGGAAGATAATCAGGCTCCACAACCAACACAAACTTTAAGTCAGTGGTCACATCAGGGAAAAGTCAAGGGAAGAATCAATTTCCTGTTAGCCTTTTTAGGTTTCAGGGATTGTCGAGTCAGAGGGACCCATCAAGGTTCACAAGGTCATGAAACACGAAAACACAATTTTGGTTAAAGGGCATGGTCATAATTGTTGGTCACGTGGGTGAGAGTTGGCGCTTAGTGCTTACTTGCACAAGCGTAACTCCTAAGGACCTGTGGATACACATTTGTGTGTGGAAGATTTCTTGTGGGCAATCAAAGAGTCAATCAGACTCTTTCGAAGATTAAGGATGATCCTAAGACCGAAATTTTTCTCAAAACCTACTGAGGTAGGGGTGCTGCACCAAAAGTGGTATCAGATCTTTTCGTCTGTATATTTCAAACAAAAGAGAAGAGGAAGACAGAGTGTTGATGCTCTGTGCATGGAGATCTATTTGCATGTAGGTAGTAGACATTCGATAGCCAGGTGGGCTAAGCCAGAAGAACCAGTCACGTTCTCGAGAAAGAAGGATGGCTACGGAAGGCCATGAACGTGGTCCAAGAGAAGACCTCTAGTAGAAAAGCAAGGCTGAGATGGGCAAGAGCTTAGTGAGATAAGAGAAGAAATGAATAGGCTTGCATTTAAGATGTAACAGGATGCAAGGATGCATTGGGTGTATGAGTGGCCCATGAAGAAGAAGGTGAAGTGCTCAGTCAAGGAATTGTTGGCTAGAGGACAACAAAAGATGTTGAGAGGATGGTTGAGGCATGTTGAAAGCCTCAGAAGTGAAGAGGAAGTGGTTCATATCTATGAGAGAGAAGCTGGGAAGAGTCTCAATGATGAGGAGGAGAGATCAAGTAGAGATCTCGGAAACTGCCAAGTGGGTGGTGAGGAACTTTCAAGTTGCCAAGTGGGCAATGAGATGGGATCACTGGAGCATCTCATAAACTGCCAAGTGGGCAGAGAAGAAATCCCAAATTTCTAGGTGGGCAAGGGAGAGGAGATGAGACTGTTTGACAATATCATGAACTCATAAGTGAGTTTAGATCAGCAAGGAAGGCTGACAAAGGAGGATCAAAGGATCATTCTGATCATTGGGGGAATTGAGATATTCCTACCAAGAAACCCAGTTAAGGATAGAGCTTCTGTTGTAGACACAACAATAAGAGAAGGACAACCAATAGTGACTGTCGTAGAGGAAAAATAAATGGAGCAGACATCATAATCTACCCCAGCAAAATAAAAGCATGCAGATAAGATGCTCACTCCATGGGAGAATGAGTTAGAGATGTTGGAGGATTGGTTGAACCATCTAGAGCTAGTAGATGGCTTCCATGAGAAGACAGCCACGCGGATTGTAGGAGAAGATAATTCGAATAAATTGCTCAAAAATTTCAGCCAAGAAGCTTAACATAGGATGACTATGGCACCAAGGTCTACAACAGAAGATGATGAAAAATTCCAGTCTAGGGAGCAACTAGAGAAAGATGGAGTTGAACTAGCACAAGGATAACAGGCAGTAGCAAAGATGTCAAAGAAAGTGACTGATCAAAAGGTCAGTCAAGAGGAGACTGTGGAGTTGGATTCTGCAGCAGAATAGCAAGTCAAGGAGAAGTTGAACAGAAGGAAGCCTGCCATAGTAGTAGGGAAGATGCAGCAGCAACAAAGCAGTGGCACAGATGGACAACTCCAAAGGAAAGTTTGGGATCCAGGTGGATTTCAATAGAAATGGGAAGCTCATGAGAAGGAGCTCATGAATTTTTTGCAATAGTGGAGTATGATGCAGAAGCATCACTTCACCCAACAATGCGCCAGTTAGCCAGCACATCAAGCGTGCATTCAATGGAGAAGAGAGGCGCAACCCTCTCATTTTCAAAATTTGAATTTGAATTAAATGATTGTAAGGCTGGTAGAGATAAATCCATGCCTTTGCACATGTAGTAGTTAGAGTCACCTTTAATGGCTAACAGTAGGTTGAGATTTAGATTCGATTCGGACTAGACAACCATTGAATATCCATTCAATGTAATTTATGAGAGTAGGTAGCTTGGAGGGAAGAGCTCGAGGAGCCCCCTTTTTGTAAAAAGATCTTTGTATCTAGAATTCATTAGTTTTTAAAAGAGAGTTAGTATTATTATTCTATAAGAGAAAGAATAAGAGAGCAGAGAAGAGCAGATAGTTTTTGCTACTGAACCATGTACAGGAGCACTTGAGTTAATATATGAAATCTTTGACTCAATTTCATGGTGTTGTCATGGTTACTATTTATATCTTTTGAATGCTATGTTACATTTGCTTATATTTATCTATTATGCATTTATTTCAATGTTGTGTTTATGTGTATGATCGTGATTTCATGTTGAATGTATGAAACCTGAGAGGAGAGGAGAATGAGTTTCAATTGTTTCTCTTCCTGAGAAATCCTGCAAGGAGTGTAGTGATAGTCCGCAAGGAGTGCGTTGATGAGAGTCCAAGTTTTATCTCAGAGAATCTTAGGAGGGATATCATTGTTCTCATACCAATAGATGTGCAGAGATAGCATAGAGCCGTGCAAGGTGTGCGTAGGCAAGTGGAAGTCTTATACTTTTCTAACTGAGGATAAAGGTTGAAGAACTGTTGTTGCAAGGAGTGCACATAGTTGAAGGGAGAAATAACCAGAGGTTATTTGTGAATGCCACAAGGAGTGCGTGTAGGAAAAAATTTTGATCCTTTGAGTTTACAGTAGAGGTTAAGCTCAGGAAGGATAGAGACTTAAATTTTGGTGGAGGAACGAGGGTTGAAGTCACCTTGCAGAGAACCAAGTTCGGGAGAAAAGACGCCAAGTAATTGGGCAGGAGTCTTTGAGAAGAACGAACAAATGGTTGAAATTCTCAGGGGGAGGATTGTCGAAGTGTCGTGAGCCATTGGTTCTTGCAGAATAGCGGAAATAATTAAATATGAGTGTCTTTTAGCACTCAGAAGCTCAGGAGGAGTAGTGGTCATTGGATTCAGATCAATGAGAGTCGTTGATCTCGCACGTGAATTTCGTTGTTTCAGAGTTTGGGGTTTGGAAGAAGTTTGTGACTCAAAGTTGAGAGTTGTAAACTCCCGATTCATGAAGTACCGAGTTAATCAAGACTGTCATATCATGGGAGGTTTAGAACCATTGATTTGTGGTGAGAATCCATCATGATTTCGATTATCGGGAGAAGGGTGGTGTTACATTCGTGTTCTCCAATATGTGAAATCTCAGGTGCCGAAACATTTGGGCCCCAGATTTTAAGTCACTGGTCATATCAGGGAAAATTCATGGGAGGAATCAATTTCCTGTTAGCCTTTTTGGGTTTCAGGGATTGTCGAGTCAGAGGGACTCCCAACAGGGTTCGCAAGGTCATGAAACCCAAAAACAACTTTTTGGTTAAAGGGCGTGGTCATAATTGTTGGTCACGTGGGTGAGAGTTGGTGCTTAGTGCTTACTTACATAGGTGTAACTCCTAAGGACATGTGGATACACACTTGTGTGTGGAAGATTTCCTGTGGGGAATCAAGGAGTCAATCAAACTCGCTCGGAGATTAAGAATGATCCTAAGACCGTGAGGTCGCGCAAAACCTGTTGAGGTAGGGGTGCTGCACCACTACATCCCTGGACAGAGACAGATTGAGGTAATTAGAGATGTCATCTTTGAAAAAAATATATCCTTTCAAAGATCCAGAGAATCTCATATGGATATTGACAGCGAGACAATACCTTCTCCCACTTCAGCAGTTCAGAGGGAGACATCCATTGTTCCAGTTGTTCTAGTTGTTCCAGTTGATCCAGTTTCTCCAGTTGATGTTCCTAGAGACATTGCAGTAGGCCATAAAAGACCTTCCTAGGATAAAAAAACTCCGCAGGAGGCAGAGGGACATGCAGATCCTTAAGGCACATTCCGAGAGAGAAAGAGACCAAAGATATTTTCAAGCTATTTTTCATCCATGAGACACATCATTGATACTGATCCTTCTTGTCATGGAGAAGAGATAGGTCAACAGGTATGCAAAGATTCCATGGAAGAAGAGTATCAACCAATATTGAAGAATGATGTGTGGGATATTTTTTCGAGACTAGAAGGGAAGTCTGTAGTAACTTCCAATTCGATCTATAAAATCAAGCATGAAGCTGATGGAAGTGTCAAGAAATAAAAATCAAGATTTGTAGCCATAGGATTGTCACAGGTGGAGGGAATTGATTATGAGGATACATTTCTCCAGTAGCTCGATACACCCCCATCCGTACTATAATTACAATAGCTACATTCATGGGTTGGAAACTACATCAGATGGATGTAAAAACTTTATTTCTCAATGGTGAGATTGAGGAAGAAGTTTACATCGAGGAACCAGAAGGATTCGTGATACACAAAGAGAAATATAATTTGTATAGGTTGAAGAAAACCCTATATGGACTAAAGCACGCATCTCATGCTTGGTACGAGAATATGGATGGATTCTTGATGAGTTTGGGCTTCAACAAAAGTTTTTCTCATCCAAAACTATATTATCACATTGTTGGTGATGAGTGCCTGATCTTGGTCCCGTATGTGGATGACTTATTCCTCACTGGTTCAGAAAGACTTATTGTTGAATGAAAGAGAGAAGTGACTTCTAAATTTGAGATGAAGGACCTGGGTATGATGCACTACTTCTTGGGACTAGAAGTATGGCATAGGACTGATGAGATTTTCTTGAGTCAAGGAAAATATACAGTGGAGATATTGAAGAAGTTCGGTATGACAGACTGCAAATCCATGCCTACATCGATGGTGATGGATTTTAATAAAATGAACGATGCTTCTATTGATTCAGGCGAGATTGATCCACATTTATACTGACAACTGATTGGATCATTGATGTATCTAGTTAACACCAGACCTGATATATGCTATGTAGTGAATGTACTTAGTCATTTCATGAGTCAGTCGAGACAGACTCATTGGATAGTAGCAAAACATGTATTGAGATATCTACGAGGCACAGTTGGATATGGCCTGAGATATGCCTCCAATGTAGACATGAGTTTTCAGGGATATGTTGATGCAGATTGGGTAGGAAGCACAGTGGAACATAAGAGAACATATGGTTGTTGTTTTATCTTGGGGTCTGCCATGGTTTTCTAGTGCAGTAGGAAATAGAGCTCTGTGGCCTTGAGTACTGCAGAAGTAGAGTATATAGCGTTGAGTGTAGAAGTCCGCGAAGTGGTGTGGCTTCGCAAGCTCCTAACATATTTATTTGATCATGAGATGGATCCTATCATTATTCATTGTGATAACCAAAGTTGTGTGAATCTCTCTGAGAATCCTGTGTTTCACGATAGATTGAAACACATTGAGATAAAATATCGTTATATCAGAGACATGGTGCATAGGAAAGAAATACACGCGCAATACCTTCCTACACATGAGAAAATTGTAGATATATTCAACAAACCACTTGCCAAGAGGAAGTTCAAGTACTTCCATGAGAGACTTGAGCTGGTGGAGAATGCCTCCGTAGCTGAGAGGGAGTGTTGATGATTGTAACTTCATGATACATCCTCTAGGACACGTTCTCCTCTAAGACTAAGTTGAGTTGACCTATGAGATTGCCCATGTGTTGGGTGTACCCATGTGATGGGTGTGTCGTTCCTCTCTAGACTAATATGAGACCATGTGTTCCCTTGTGTGGGGTGAGGATTCCCATGAGATGGGTGTTTTGTTCCTCTCTGTATTGAGATGAAATGATGTGTACCCCTGTGTGGGGTGAACGTGCCCATGTGATGGGTGTGCGTCAGACTCTAGACTGAGTTGTTATGACGTGTGGTCTCCTACCTTGTGGACTTTGTTAAGTCAGGCCTGAGATGGTACTCTAGATGATTCTCCTGTGGAATCAGTGAGATGGAGATTTTTTGAGTACAACAACCCTATGGATGAGAACATGTGGACATGCCCCTAGTGGTTGAGCACTAGTGGATGTGTGAGATCCCTTGTGACATAAAGGGTACAGGTTGGCCCCGCCATATCCGAAAGATAATTAATGTTTATTGTAATAATTAATTATTTTATGAGTTATTGAGGTCGGCCCTATTGTGCCAATAGACACCACTTTTGGTCTGTCCAGTCTAGTATAAATAAAGGTGATTTCCACATTGAGGAAACACACAATTCACTTGTTATTTCATAATTTCAGCAAGTACATTCTAGGGATGAAGTGCACACTTCTCTTGGGCGCAAGTTTCAAGGTAGTAAAGCACTCTCTTATGTGAATTAAGGTTTCATGGTTGGAGGATCTTCTCTTGAGAATATAGCAAAGGATTGTTGGGTTTTTCTCCCTTGTTGAGAAGGGTTTCCCTAGGATATTTCTTGTGTTCTTATGTATGGTATTTCTTCTTGTGATATTGGTTATAGCAACAATTGTGAATGGTGTAGTTGCATTTGTTTATGATTCAAGTACATGACTAAAATGAAATAAACCTCATTCTTTAGCCAAGAATAGTGAAAATTCAACACTGATTTTGTTTCTTGTAGCCTTGAATATGGTTGTTTGAAGTCTGCATAGTCCATTTCCCCCCCAAATTTGTGGCCTCATCTTCTCTATGATTTTTTATATTTTCTATCCATTTTATGACCTAATGACCTCTTCCATTGCATTCCTATGCTTTATACCTTTCCAAATAGGTATTTTAGATTCAATTTTGACACTTGTAGCCCAAGATAAAGCAATTTAAAAAACGTTGCCTGAATGTGGTCATGAAGAGTTGGTTAGGTCGGGAAGGATCTGATTGGATCAGAAAAAGTTTGTCGGGACAGGAAGATATGGTTGGATTTGAAAGGCTTGATCGAAAGGATTGGTCTTCATGAGGAAGAGATGATCAGAAAGAGGTCGTCAGAAAGGGGTGATCAGAAAGGGGTCGTCGAAAAGGGGTCATCGTCGAAAAGATCATATCGAAAGGAGATGGTCAATTTGGAAGGAGGTGATTAGGATAAAAAGAGGCTGATAGGGATGGAGCTAATAAAAAAGGGTTGTTCTTCATTTGTAGGGGTTTATTGGAACAAAGCTTATAAAAAAGGGTTGATCGTCGTTAGAAAGATTGATCAGAATGGCATGTAGCATTTTAGAATGGATGAATTCTGATGACGAAGAGGGATCTAAGATTAAATGTGGGCCCAATGAGCTAAGTGACAGGATCTAGATCAACATCCATGTTAGTTCCATGTCATATGGAACTAATGATAGGAGGCCACATGGATGCCACATGGTATTGTGATGGAAAAGGTGGATGAAGGCCTTGGAACTTTAGAAGGCCATAAATTTTGATCTGGGGATCGGATTTGAGCATGGTTACATCCATTGGAAATATCTTGATGAGTGGAATCGAACTATGATATTTATGTACAAAAAAGGATCAAATAAAATGATGGAAAATTTTGACACCTCACTGGCCTAAGAGAGGTTAGGGGGTTGGGTGTGTAACAAAAACCAAGGGTACGAAGATGACATGTTGTGTGAGAAATCAATGTTACAAATAGTGAAAAATGGTAAGAGGATATCAATGTCAATCAGAAATAGAACACATGCCAATCTAGTCAAGATGAACATCTCATAGGACAAACCTGCTAAGATTTCAAATATAGGGAATATGATCAAGTCAAGGAATAGGTCCTTATGCCTTACCATAATGTGTGATACTAATTCTGATAGATAGTGAAAAGACATTGGGATATGACACAATAAATAACTTCATCCATGAATCTCAATAGAACTTGGGCCTCAGTTTTTCAAGAGAGAGAGAAGGCCAAACGAGGAACCCGATAGCGATCAATCTAAAGAGGCTCGAGGATAGGCTTGTGAGAGAGGTGGATCTGATAGCTTTGGGAGATTAGGATCTCAAGGAAAATGTAATCCAAGGTAATTCACTTATCGATGAGAGATAACCTGGTAAGGATCAAAGTTCTGGACAAGGATCAAAACTCCGGCCTCATCACCACAATGGTGATAAAAATACAAATCTGGATGAGGCTTGGGAAAGACAAGGCTTATTCGATAATTTTTATCATTGGCTTCAAATTGCAAACGATATCTAGATAGAAATAGGTCTAGGAAAGATGAATAAGGTCAATGGATTCCCCCCACATGCATCTCAAGGCTGGAGCAATCATGTGAAGAAAGTGATCTTGTGAACCTAATCCTGCAACCATGGACTCAAAAGATGAGATAAATCATGTGAATAAAAGGAGGCTTTCCAATATATCATAAAACTTGCATTCCCCTCCTTCAAGAAAACATCATAAATGAGTGTTGGGTCTATTAAAAGATAATCATAGATAGTTGTAGATAAGTTTTGTGAAAAATGCATGTGCTAAGTCCCAAACTCAAGCGAAGGATTAGTGATTGTGTGATTGAATCTAAGAGTCTAAAACCAAAGAGTGTGATCATATACAAGAGAATAAAGATGAATATATTAAGAACAACATGCAAGAAAGAGAATGAAAACTTTGAATTAGTCTTTCAAAACAATCAGAAACAACTAACTCATTCAAGACATACAATAGAACATCAAACCGTACAACCTCAGAATTATTAAGAACTTCAAAATCTGTAAAAGGTTCAAATATAAGGTGTCAATTCCATCATACAAATGTCAACAAAACATCATAGGTCAAGAAGCATCATGGAGACATTTGAAATCATAAGATCCACAGGAATGGTCAACCTCCATCAATACAATCATCCATAGAGATCAAACCTCCAACTCCCTCAAAGTAGATGAAGAATAAGCATTAGGACTATAGTAGTAAAGAATTAGGCATTAGAGTTCAAATTTTAGTAGGGGGGGCTTTCCTTTTGCTTGTAACAGAAAAAGTAAAGGGGACTTGTGAGCTCAAAAAATATGAATCATGATTCAAGGGAAAACTGTCTCATCCATACCAAAAGATAACTTGGTGACAATGGGGTGTTAGTAAGCATGGTGGTTCTCAAGTACATGGTCATTGCTAATATTGAATTAGTTTTCTTTGACTTTATTAAGTCTTGATCTAAAATGATCTTTTAAAGACTATGGTTGAGTTTTAAGCATGAGTTCATTTACCAATTAAGAACTAATGAAAGAAGAATAAATTAATGAGATATTATAGCAGCCATAATAAGAAATGCAGATCAGAATGTAAGCACAAAGAGAAACAAACCATAACAACAAAGTTGTTAATGAAGTTCAACAATATTGCCTACGTCTCTGAGCCTTTGCCTTAGTGGGTGAGGCTTTCTTATTTCTCTTCAATTCTCCAAACGTAGATCAAAAATGTGTCAAATGGATTACAAGCTGGTCTGGATGTGTTCTGCTCAACCTCAAGAATCCAACACAACAACACTGAAAATGGTTGAGCATAGCTCCCAGAATTGGCCCGCAAAGTTCTGCTCCTCAATGGCTTCCCTGCATAAAAATGGCTTTGGCTTTCAAATTCCTCAACATTTCTCATGTTTAGAACCTCTCTAATGTTGCTAAGAACCCATGGCTTATATATATTTGAAGTGGGTATCAACCTCCCAACTTCCTCCCAAGATCTGGCCTCAAATCAGGCTTGAGATCTCCCAATAATGGTCAAAATCCATTAAAAACAGGCTTAAATCAGCATAAAAATCTTAACATAAGGTTAAAAAACCCAAAATGTGAAATATTACAAGGTGCAACCCCCTGTCTTCAGGCTCCAGGTCACATGGGTTCTGCCATGTGGTCGAGGGCTAGTAATTGGCATGCTAGCCCCCTTGATTCTAGATCCTAGTCATGTGGCTATGGCCCATGTGGCCAGGCTCTTACCTCTCCATGCCCACATATAGTTAAGCCCCAGATTCATAGCCCCTAGTCCGTCAAGGTTGGCCCCCACCGACCAAGGCCTATCCCAAACAACTGCCACCAAAAACACATATATGAAATGTGTCATTTGGTTAACAAGACCCACCATTAGCACAACAAGTTATCCCTAGGCGTTAGTACGTTGTGCCCATGGAGGTCAGGGGTTTGAATCCTCTAGAAGCCATAACAAATTTTTGAACTAGCCAATATTGGCAAAAGTTGGGGTGCCACATGGCACCCTTTGATTGGGCCACGTGTCACCCTGTGATTGGACCATACCACACAATCACCAACACAGTCAACAATCCTGTCACCTACCACGTCACTTTCGTACAACCAAGTCACCTTCCCAGTCATCTTCCGCATCACCTGTCGTACCACCATATGTCGTGTTGCGTCATCATCCATATTACACAATCACCATGCCACGTTAGTGTCTGTACAGTGCAGTTGTCGTTCATACTACCACGTGTTAGCTTTCCATTGGGCCACGTCATGTATGAACTGCCACATGTCAGCCTGTTATTGGGCCATGTCAAGTACGAACAACCATGTGTCATCCATACAATGCCATGTGTCAAATCTGTACATGTGCCAACTTAGCTTGAAAATGCCAAATTTGAGTGACACATGTCACCTCCTGGTGATGCCAAGTCAACATGATGACATCATGATGACATCATGTTGACATCACCTGTCATACTACTAACGTCAACATTACAGCCTGTTGACTTTGACCAGTTGACTTTTTTGCCTGTTTGGGAAATCGGTCAGAATGCAATATCTTTCACATACGACGTCCATTTGCGGAAAAAATTATATGGTCGAAATTAACGCGACGAGACGGAAGCAATGGAACTAGTTTCATCTGATTCCTGGAAATTTGATTTTTATGCCTTTCTAGATCCATTTTGGATCATGGCTCCCCACTAAGACCTTTTGGTCCTCCAAAAGGGTATTAACCAATCATCAAGTGCGGGATAGGCCACCCCACTTGTTCTTTGTCTTTAAACTATGTCCTATGCACCTGTCTCATCAAGATCAATTGCAAAACAACCATGACAACTAACATCATATTGTTAGCCACTTGTGTTCTTTCACATCTTACTGAAGCCACCACCATCCATGTTGAAAACATTAGCAGCGATAACATCAAAAATATGACTGCAAATGAGCTAATATGTTTGTAGTACTTGCACAACATTAGCTTATCTTGAAGAAAATTATGATTGAACTTCCATTCTACACCCATCTCATGTTCATGCTTAAGATCAATTGCTTGATTTGGCACAATTATAGGTGTATTTCTTGCATAAGTTGCCTTCCTTAATTGTTCCATTGTTTGTAGAGATTGATTTTCCTTTAAGTGATGAACATGTACAACATATTCATTGTCTTCTTTGGTTATGTGATATTGATTATGTTCCTTGTAGAATATTGCTTTGAGATCATACAAATAAGGACTTTCTAAGACCATTCCACATTCATTGAGTGGCACCACATCACATGTTACCTCATCCACAAACTTTGGTGAAATTGCAAACTTTAAAGTGCATTGCTTTGTTATGTGCAATTTATGATTGTTTCATATCCATTTAAGTGAGTAAGGTTTATGATGCATCTTAGTGTTTAATCCCAATTGTTTAACCACTTCCTCTGAAATCAAGTTATATTGAGATCCACTATCTATCAATGTATCAATCTTCGTATGTTTCATTATCACCCTTATGTGAAACAATTTGCATCTAGAACAATATCCATCACCAATTTTACCTGTCAAACCAACTGCTGTGATTTTAGTCTCATCACCATAATCATATCCCAAATTTGTTGGTCATGTTGTTGCTGCAACTGTTTGCCTCCCTTTCCTCTCTTTGAACCACTTCGGTCTCTTCTCTAGGTGCAATTGCCAACAATGGTCATCATGAATTTCTTTATTGCAATGCTTTCAAGAGAACTTCTCTTCCCTTCTTGTCGTCGAGTTTTCTTTCTTTCCATTCCCCTTATTTTTGTCCTTTTTCCTTGAAGTCGATTCCCCTGATACACCAACTCTTGTTTTCCCTGCTTCAATGTATGTTTCTTGAAAAAAATCCTCATCGATATTAGTAGGTCCAAACATAAATACAATGTTACAAACATGTGCAGGTAAAACTCCTATATACTTCATAAGAGTTTCTTGGGTATGTAATGGAATATTTAACATTAATGCCATCTTACAAAATTCATCTATGTATTCTTGCACTATTTGTCCCTTTCTTAGTTTAAGACCTTGCCATTCAGTTACATCCTTCTCTTTATAACCCAAAGGATAAAATTGATTTCTAAGTGCAAAAACAAAATCTTACCATGATGGAAATACATTACCCACTTGTTGCGTGCCATTTTTCAACTTACTCTACCACCAGATGAGTGTTGTGCCTACAAGACGAAGCAATGCCAATTTGATTTGAGTTGCCTCATCCTTGATTTGTTGCACACTGCAATAAACTTCCATATGTCTTGTTAGCTCTCTGTAAACTTCATTCGGCTGAGAAATGAATGACAGAGGCAACCTACAAACCAACTTTGAGATACAAAACTAGCCTTTCATACCTGGAGAGGGCTCTCGAGAGAGACTTTGTCTCAGTATAGGATATGGCTCTAAGCTATTGTCTAGATTTAACACCTTTGAAATAATGAGTTATGGTTATATTGGTGCAAGAGAGTAAGACCTTGGGCTATGGAGCCGGTTCGAGAAAACGATGGACACAAATGACTCGGTGACTGAACTTGAGAGGATAAAGGATAAGTGAGCATTAGTCTTCAGTTTAAAAGCATAGTGTGCGGTGGGAGAAAAAACACATGAAGCAACTCAGAGCACCGCTGAGTATGAATTTGGAGTTGACTTATAGGAAAATGGTTTGTCTAAATGGTGCGAATCCTAGGGCACTGCGCAGTGAATCCTAGGTTCAAAAATACATTCTTATTTAGATAGAAATAGATATGAATAAAGAAAACAGGAAGTACATATGCAAAGAAAGGAAACAATACATCCAACTGCTACAACTAGAATCTTTTCATCAAATCTTCAGGACTTTTGCATTAAATTTCGATCGAGCTCAAACTTCATTCAATAGACATTGTCTACACTAGTTTTCCAACCAACCTGACTTACATTGAAAAGATCAAATATATAGACGAGGGTGTCGCTTGGGCTCTCCTTCTCTCTAGCTAATATCTCTAAAAACTAGGAAACTAATTGTTCTACGCTAAATGACTCTTCGCATAACGTTTTTTGAAAAATAGACAACAAATACATTTGGCCACATCATGACTACTTGTATTCTTCCAAGGGGATTTGGTTATCAACAAGGTCTCGTCATGGGAGAGTGATGTGTCAATTCCTTCCTTCGACCATATATCTAAACAAACAAGTGTTATGTCAGATTCCTTCTATCTACTGTAACGACTTTGATTTCTATCGTGTGCTCATTCACTGGGGAGTGTGCACGGTGAGTGGCTGCTGACTGTCATGGAAATTATCAAAATGAAGAAACATTTTAGGGAGATGCCTCATTAAAAACTATCAAGATTTGATTTTCGTTTGAGGACATGAGAACAAAATCAGTTAATCATGTTTCTTCTACACATTGGCAAGAGCTACGCCGACTTTCTCCTCGACCGCTTCACATTCTCTGCAATGCTTTTCATTCCTTTCTTCTGACAGCCTCTATGTTTCATGAAAATGTATGATTGTATCCTATGCCTCTCTGAGTTGTCTCCTGAGCCACCTAACATTTCCTTCATGACCTTGCGATGTTGACACTTCAAGGGTCCTTGTCGCTAGCTGTTGTCTCAGCTCCCTGTTTTCCTGGTAAATTTCGACGATAGCTAGTTTAACCTGTTTCAGTTGCTGAGATGGATCTTGAACATTAGTAGCCATGAAATATGTCCTCCTCATTATGATCCCACTTTCTTGGCTTGTACCTTCGACAGGTTCCAGTCGAATTTCAACGAATATTGTGCGTGGCTCATTTGGGACTCAAGTTTCCCCAACTTCCTTGTTCTTCCTTGGCCTTCCCCTTCTTCAAGGTATTTGTTATTAGGAATATAGGGCTTCTACTATCCTTCCTTCCTGCGCATATCCCTCCCCTCCAGGTTCCACACGGTGTGATATCATCTTTTTTGCGGGTAAGGGGAAAACTCCCTCTCGACCCTTAAATATGCCTGCTGTGAGTAAGAATGAATCTCAGTCGCTTTGGGGATTGGGCCTAGAAATTCTTCCATTTTTCTCACCCCTTATTATGTTTTGGGAGTTCACCATGGTACAACTCATATTTGTCTTGCACGTGGTGGATTCGGAAAAGGCCCAAGGCGGAAAACTTGATCAACCTGGGCTTGCGTGAAAGATTACAAGCAGTGCATGAACTTGATTTCACAAATAAAATGGGTGCAAAGCATCTGTAATTTCTAATAGAATGGGAGGAAGGAGGAATAGTGCTAAGGAACACTAAATTCATGGTGACTGGATGTTTTGAATTGAACTGCATATTTTCCATAGCACATCCCCATGTGTAAAGTACAGATGATACAAGCTACAGGGCATATATGAGATGAACATCATGATTTTTCATTCTCCCAGCCTTTATAATGAGATGATAATGGTTACTACACTTGCTTACGTGATGTCTATTAACAACTTGAATCGACCTGGGGCACATAGAGACTCCCTTTTTAATAGGACCTGACTCTTTGAGAACAACATACTCGTACCATTTACACATGTTTTGACTCTGACATCCCTTCCCGACTCCAAGGGCCAAATGGCCACTTACTGACTTCGATCCTTCTGTTTTTAAGTACCTAACCTCATGTTCCTTGACACACAAGCCATAGCTCGACTAAAAATGACCCTAACTGAAGGAAAAATAGCGGCATTAACAACTGGCTCCAATGGGGACTCTATCCTCCCCACGAGGTAGCAAAGAACAATAGACCAAGTGCCTGACCATTGGACCTCATTCAACTTTCAGACTTATAACATATTAAAAAAAATATGCAACCTAAACCTATTAACGTAGTTCCTAAAAAGACTCAACATAAACTGAGGACCTTCACTTCGAGCTTCAGTTTTCTACCGACATATTAACTCGAAAAAAAAACAAAATGACTATTTACAATGGTATGTGACTTGAACGGACTTTATTTCATGAGATAGTGTTTGAGGAACCTGCCATTTACAGGTCCCCAACCAATGGACTCTCCATTCAGTTCTTATAGAAAATAAGCATTATTTCTGCGATATGCGTCAATTTTGAAAGGCCCCGTCCAAAGATTGTCAAACTTTTCGTGCTTTCCTTTATATTCATTTATCAAGTCCCATTTCAACACCAAATCCCCTAGATGAAACTCCTCTTGCTTAGAGTTCTTGTCAAATGTTTTCTTCATCCTCTCCTGGTGGAGTTGTGATCGATTGTACACCTGTTCCCTCATCTGTTGTGTGTGAATTAGTTAATTTATTCTCCTCTGCTTGTCATCTGGATCGACCTCCTGCTCTTGCAACAACTTTCTAATGTGCAGCCCTAGTGAGGTAGGGAAAATTGTGTCCACCCCGTATACAATCTGAAAAGGTGATGTTGAGATAGACTTCTTGGCGGTAACCCTCTCTTCCCACAACACATAGATAAGCATTTTATGCCAGGCCTTCTTGTTTTCTTGCAGGAGCCTTTTGATGATCCTGGTTAAGCTTTTGTTTGAAGTTTCAGCTAGCCCGTTTCCTTGTGGGTAGTACGTTGTAGAGTTCTCTAGGGTTATATTGTAATCTTGATATAACTTCTCCATCTTCTTGGATTTGAATGAGGCCACATTGTTTGTTATGATCTTGATAGGGCATCCAAATCTCGACAAGATGTTTGTCTCTAGAAATTGGATGATGACTACGTTGATAGCCTACTTCGTGGGGATTGCTTCTATCGATTTTGTGAAGTAGTCTATGGCCGTGAGTGTCCATTTGTGCTGCGTTTAGGATGGTGGATTTATTTCCCATATGAAATCTAAACCCCACTGCATGAAAGGTGCTTCAACTGAGCAACTTTAGTGGGAAGGAATGTAGCTTCCTTCTCCCATTGAGAATCTGACACTCGTGGCAACTGGAGACTTATTTGTATACATCTACAAATATTGTAGGCTGATAGTAACCCACTCTTAGAATTTTGTGTGCGGTGGTTTTCCAGTAGTGGTTCCCTCCACAATCACCTTTGTAAAATTCTTCTATGGCTCGCTTCGCATCATCTTCCAGCAAACAACTCAACAATATTCCCCTAGGATCTTTCCAGTATAGTGATTTATCCAAGATGTAGAACCTAACTTCTTTGATCTTTAAGAATCTAGCCTTAGTTTTAATCCAACCCAGAGGGGCTTGTAGATTCCTCAACACGTAAATGATGTCTGAATACAATGGATAATCGACGAACTTATGAGACACCTACACAGTTTCTTCTTCTTGAGGACCTTCCGATAGATCAGTGATGAAGTTGATCCCCACAACATCGCATTCTGACTATGCCATCAACTTTGCAAGGTCTTGGCCCTTAATAAGCTTTGTGGTCTTGATTTCAAGGTCATATTCCAACATGGCCGCTTACCTCTTCTTCCCTCGGGTTCAGGATGAGTCAGGATATCCTTGACTGAGTTGTTGGTCATGTAAGCAATAACATGGGAATGTAATATGTACGTTATAAACTCCTTTAGTGACTTCAATAAGGTGTATACTTGTTTCTCCATAATTTCATACCTTAGTGGGGAATCCCTGAGCATTCTACTAAAATAGGCTATGGGTTTCTCAAAGTTCTGATCATCTTTCTGCAACGACACGCTGACGATAGTATGCTCCGAGGCGAACAAAAATAATATGAATTCCTTTGTGAAGTCTAGGCTAGCCAACACAGGGGCTTTAGTCAGTGCAACTTTGATATATTCAAATGATTTCCTGGCTTCTGGGTTCCACTTGATTTCATTTCCCTTTCTAAGCATGCATGTGATATGTTTTATAATTTCTGCCAAGTTCAAGATGAATCTTCTCAAGAAGTTCACCTTTCCCAGGAAGGATTGCACTTCCTTCGTACTACATCGAGTGTCAATTTTCAGGATTCCTTCGACCCTGATGGGATATATCTTAATTCCCTATTTCTAGATGATGTGCCCCAACAACTTCCTTTATTGCATCCCCAAATGTGATTTTTCTATATTTAATGACATGCCGAACTTTCTGCACTTCTGGAAAACCTTCTTCAAATGCTTGAGGTGTTGTTCGTCTGAGTCAAAAAAAATTGTGATGTCATCTAGATAGATCACAATAAACTTGTATTTTTCTTCAGCAAATGCTATGTCAATTTCCCTCTGGAAAGTATCTTTGGCATTCATCTGGACAAAAGGCATTTTTCCATACATGAACGTCCCCCATGGTGTCAAAAAATCCATCTTTTCTCTGTTGTCTGGATGGACCATGATATGATTATACCTTGAAAAACTGTCCAACATGGACATCTTCTGGGACCCCACCACATTTTGTAGGATATAGTCCATTTTAGGGAGAGGGTAGTGGTCCTTGAGGGACACTTTGTTTAGGTTTCGAAATTCCACACAAAGTCTTATTTCACTGCTCTTCTTTCTCGCAAGTACCAAATTAGCTACCCATTTTGAGAATCTTAAAGAAACGATAATCTTGGCTTTGAAAAATTTCTTTACCTCTTTTTCGATCAGTGGTAGTAGCAGGGGATTTATCCGCCTCAACTTTTGTTTGAAAGGCCTCTGGTCTTATTTGAGAGAGATGACATGTTGAATTACTTTAGTGTCATACACCTTCAAGACGTCATATCTTTGAGTGAAAACATTGGGGAAATCCTTCATGAGCTTGATGTAATCTTGCTTGACCTCTGGACTGAGTGTTCTCGACAATTTGATTACTTTTGGGTCCTCCTTAGTCCCGATGTTGCAATCTTAAATGTCTTCTTTGTTTGCAGTGATCTTGGGATTTCTAGCCACATCATTTTCGTCGAACAACTTTTCCAGTGCCACTAATCCCTTTGGGATGATGTTATTTTTCAGTTGTACTATGTCCCTCTTCGCTATCTGGTTTTGTAGAGGGTTGTCTTTACTGCACACATTCTCACTCCCATCTTCGTCATAGGAGCATTCATCATCAATGTTTACATTAGTGAATTCATCGCTCATTTGGAGAAATATCTCCACCTGCTTGTCGTCCTCAAACACTTGCCAATATTTGATATTATTAGGCACTATTGACATGTGTCTGACTTCGACCTCATATTTTTTTCTAAGGAAGATGGGGATTTTGAAAGATGCGGCTGAGTTGGCCAATGCGTCAGTGATATAGTTTTTCTCCCTCGAGATAACCAACAAATTATACTCCAAGAATTCCTCGAGGAGGTCCAACGCCAAGTTTTTGTATGCTCTCAGCCTGGGGTGTTTTTCCTGATATATTCCTTTCACCTGGTTTATAACCAGTTCAAAGTCTCTGTGTACTATTATCTTCTTTGCACCTATCTCTTTTAAAACCTTCAGGCCCAAAATCAGTGCCTCATACTCTTCCATGTTGTTTGTACGGTCGAAAATGAGTTTGTATGAGCATAATTTTGATCCCACTTTCGGGGGGTCTATGCATATGCTGGTCCTCACCCCTTCTTTGCTGATAGCATCGTCGAAACTCATGTTCCATATCTTTTTCTACATGCGGTTTCTTGGATCAGTGCACTCTGCTACTTGTCATGCAGTTTCATCATCGACGGTCATAACGGTTGTCGTTTCCTCCTCTTCAAAACTGAGGTCATTGTAGAATATGGAGGAACTGACCTCAGTGTCGACTGAATAGATAGGATGATTATTTGGCTGCATCTTATTACTTACCATGTATTTCAACAGTACTTATCGGTATAACTGTCTATCCTATCCAAAGATAGGAATGGTGGCATATGACATGTCCATTTGCAGAGTCCCCTTCAACTTCGTAGCCCACGACCTGGACAACAACATGCCAACCTTAGGAGGTATGTCCATCATGACCACATCCATAACCATGTTCTTCGAAGGAATTTGGGCCAATGACATGACCAAGTCCTTGATGATACCCAAGCACTTAACTTTCCTCGAATCAAAAGAGAAAAGGTCCTTATAGGGTCTGGTGATGTCCAAACCCAACTCGTCCAAGATCACCTTTGGCATGAGGTTGTGTGACACACCAGAATCCATCATGGTGTTATGAAGGGTCATGTCATGGACTTTCAGACTGACATAGAACAGGGGAACATCCTCAATATCGCTTGTCTCTTCTACGTGCAGACGAAAAAGAATGGCAGGGTGATCGTCTTGGACATTCAAAGTGTTAGGTGTTGGGCCTATTTTAAACATTTTGATAATTTTATCCTGATATTCACCCTTTCTTATAAGTTCATTAAAAGGGACAAAGATTTTTATTTTGGACATTTCATCCTCAAAGTTAAAGGGAGGACAGACCTTCTCTACCTCTTTTCCACCCGCTTCCTGGTTTGTTTCCGGCATTTTCCTCGGGGCCTCCTCCTTTGACTTTGTTTTTTCAGTTGCATCCTTGGTCAAGTTCTCTAGCCTCTGTCAGCTTGTGGAAGGGTTTTCTGCTAGAGGTTTCCTTATGGGATTTGTCTATTGAGGTTCAGTATGCGCCTCCTTGTTCTTGAGGTTATATTTCTTTTGAAACTACATGATGGCGCTCTAATAACCCTTCCTAAACTCTTTCGTTTCCTAGGACAACGCATCATCCATTTCCAAAAATAGTGCATCATCTATTTCCAACATAAAATCATCATTTTTTCTCATGTACCAATCATGTTCACCCTTTGTTAAAAACACGCGTGGGTTCTTGTCGTCACAACAATGCATTTGGTCTTCAAACATCTAATCGAAGTCTTCATCCACGTAATTGTTTTGGAATAGAGGCATTGTCTACTGGTCTCCCTGGTCTCTCTACTCCCTCTATTTGATTTGAGGAACTTGACCCATTATGAGGTTTCGATTCCTAGGCTGGGAGTCATGTTGTTCTCGGGCAGCAGGTCTATTTCCCATGAACATTTTTTCCATTGGTTTCTCCATGGTCCTCATCATTAAGTCAAATTTTTCGTCTGCAGACCTCGATGTTGATGGCTGCACATCCCCTTGGGGTCTCTTATCACCCCTGTTAAATATATTTTTGATCTTCCCTGATGCCATTATGTTTACTTCAACTTTGATTGCATCACTCATCATTGCGTCTAGATTTTCTGATCTTATTTATCTCAGTAGTAGGGAGAAATCGTTGTCAAAAGAGTTTTCATATCGTAGTTACATAGCCCCAGGGGGTGGCTAGATTTCTGCAGGGTTTGAGTTATAAACCTTCATGAAACAGGTTGAGAATTCTTGCACCGTTTCCTTCAGCGCCCTCTTCATATTATTATACTGCGTCAACAAATGCAAGGGGTTCTTCTTTTCTCCCCATCTGGTAATGAAGGACGTTTCAAATGTGGTGAAGTCTTGAATACTTGCTGCTAGTAGGGATTTGAACCACTTCCTCACCTCCCCCACAAAACTCTACACGAACAACCTCATTTTCACATCTACATAGTCTACCTCTTCTAGGTTGACGAAATCGTCGAAACAATCTAGATTCTTTTGGGATGAAACATCCCCTTCAACATCGTAGAGCTTAATCCTCTAGCTATAATTTTGGGGAAAATCATGCAGTTGGGCTAGCAAAACAAGGGGGGCGAATCTGGAGGCCATGGATCTAGGAGGTTTATGGGTTTTGGGGATAGTGTTAGGTATCATAGCTTGGAATCTCTTCTGGTCAGAAACTATCTTGTCCAAGCTGTTTTTTGACTTAGACCTGAACAGTGTTTGCTCAAACAATGCATCAAACTCAAGGTCATCAATGCTTTGCATGCCATCTTTGGGTAAGGACAGGCTTATGTCTAGGTAATAGAACAGGTCCGACACTTTCTCTCTAGTCCTGCGCAGAATATTTTCAGGATCATACACAAGATCTATAGGGTTTGGATCCATGTTTTCTCTGGTATAGATCATCTTCGAAGCCAGGATTCCTGAATCACACTACTTGGTGCTACTAGTCTTTTTGACTGGAGTCTCCAGGGTAAATGTTTCAGCCAGTAGAGATGTTTCTCCCTCTTTTACCCTCAGGGGTCAAACTACAACATTAGTCATTCTCCCAGGGAAACTCTATTTTGTTTCATCCCCGAATGAGAAAAAAATGACAGAGGCAACCTAAAAACCAACTTTGAGATCCGAAACTAGCCTTTCAGACCTGGAGAGGGCTCACTCGGGAGACTTTGTCTTGATACAAGATATGGCTCTAAGTTATCAGCTAGATTTAACACCTTTGAAATAATGAGTTCTGGTTATATTGTCATAAGAGAGTAAGACCTTGGGCTATGGAGTCAGTTCAAGAAAATGATGGAAACAAATGACTCAGTGACTGAACTTGAGAGGATAAAGGCTAAGCGAGAAACAATATCCAGTTTAAAATCATAGTGTGTGGTGGGATAAAAAACACATGAAGCAACTCAGAGCACCACTGAGAATGAATTTGGAGTTAACTTAGAGGAAAACGGTTTGTCTAAATGGCATGAATCCCAGCACACTAGACAATGAATCCCAGGTTCAAAAATATGTTCCTATTTAGACAGAAATAGATATGAATAAAGAAAACAGGAAGTATGTACGCAAAGAAATGAAACAATACATCCAATTGCTACAATTAGAATCTTTTCATCAAAGCTTCAGGACTTTTGCATTAAATTTCGATTGATATCAAACTACATTCAATAGACACTGTCTACACTAGTTTTCCAACCAACCCAACTTACATTGAAAATATCAAATATATAGGTGAGGGTGTTGCTTGGGCTGCTATGCTATCTAGATAATATCTCTAAAAACTAGGAAACTGACTGTTCTACACTAAATGACTCTTCGCATGATGTTTTTCCAAAAGTAGACAACAGATACATCTGGCCGCATCATGACTGCTTGTATTCTGCCATGGGGATTTGTTAGCCTATGGCTTACCTTTACCAATCACTAAGTCTAAATTGTCACCTATATTTGTATTATTCATTTAAGATATTAGTAATATATCCTCAAGTGATGACTAATGATTTAGTTAATATTGTCTTGTCTAGTCATCATGCATGATTTTAGGATCTAGAGCAAATCTCTCTATCAGGTGGCATCACCCATTGTACTATAAATATGTAACATTGGAGTGAATACATTTAATGTGTTGGCTAGTGAGCCTTTTCTACCATGTTGTTGTTCTTGTCTACATTTTATCAATTGGTATTAGAGAACTTATGGTCTTAAGGGCCTGATGTATTCATGGGAGTTGAAGTGTGCGCTGAAATGAAGTATCTACACCAACAAAATTGCAGATCTAAATCCACTTGAAGGTGCAATGGAAAAGTCAAGGTTTTAGTTCTCTCATTCTCGTGTTGATTTAAATGGAAAGTGTATTGTTGTTTACAAATATTAAATACATGTTGGTTGTAAAGGATTTTGCAAGCCAGATTCCTTTAAAATATTAGTTTGATTTCAACTTTTGGTCATACCCAGTTCACATAGTTGATGGTTAAAAAAAAATGCATTTGATGCGTGATATAGTGTTGTGATTTGCCTCTCTTTCATGCGATCTAATCATTTTCCAAGGAAGGATTTTCATATGAAGGAGATTTGATTACTTTTGTTGTTGTTGGATGGATTGTTAGATCTGATCTACACTAGCGATCCTTAGTCTTAAAGAAATGAAGCCGACATAAATTTGTTGAATGAAATCATTGGAAAATTTGTGGGACCAATTTATTTTTATAATCAAAGGGCATAAGAGGTGAGATGGAGTGTGGGAAACCTGGAGATCCAATCTGCATAAGCGAAGAGGCTTGATTGTACAATGATAGTGATAGATTGAAGATCAACACAAGTAGATTGGGCTCTAGAATTTAACTCTTTGGATTCTTTAGACTGTGGAAATTCAAGGAATTCAACTAATATGTGGGAGAAATGAGTGTATCTGGATTAACTGTAGATGAAAAGCATGGTTTTTTGTGTATTGGCCAAAATGGGAGAAAAACAAAATAAAAATAGTGGGTGAATTGAATCAAATAAAAAAATAATAATTTGTTGTGGTATTGAAAAATGAGATCTAGAGAACCAAGATCTCCAAATCAAATCCCTTAGAGACAATTTCTGAATTTTTGTTTTGAGGATTTGATCTAAATCATGGCACTCTATCACCCCTCCAATTAGGTACACCTTGTATTTTAGATATATCAGAGACTAAGTAAAGAAGTTTGGTGTAGGAGCTGCATCGTGGAGAGTTCCCCTGCGTAGAGGAGATCCGATCG
This sequence comes from Picea sitchensis, assembly GCA_010110895.2. Lineage (NCBI taxonomy): Eukaryota > Viridiplantae > Streptophyta > Pinopsida > Pinales > Pinaceae > Picea > Picea sitchensis. Next base: position 79,120 of record SNQJ01S0008271.1, read on the forward strand.
TTGTTGAAGATCACTAATGTGGAGTGTGCCCAGATTGTTGTTGTTGTTGCAGATTGAAATTCACTCGTTGTTAATAGGATTTTGATGCAGGCTATGTGTTGAATGTCTCTGGTGAAATCTATGGATAAACATCATATATTTTTGGTCTTTCCAAGCAAATTTATGAATAGATCAGATCTGCATCAATAACTCTGGTTTAAAGTTTCTCAATGGATAAAAACATACACTTGCTGCCAATTAGTAATAAATTGCTGCTCAAAATCGATGCCCTAGATCCAATTTATTACATTCACTGCTGAATTATGCAAAGATAGATAAATTTCCCACGAGCTTGAAGTGGCCCAGATCGAAGGAAGAAGAAATTTTCATTTGAGAGGAAACATCAAGATCCTGTCGACCTATTTTAGGCTTGACACCACAAGAATCTCGAGAAATCTGTTCTAGGTGATCATAGGAAATGTTCATCTTTTCATTAGTTACAGGATTAATAATTTCCATGCGATCCAATAGTGGATTCATACCATTTTTCCAGGCATAGCACCAACATAGATCCATTGCTGCCCCTTTATTTTAACAACATCATCCAAGATTGCATTAATAGCATACTGCCACCACATTCTTTGCTAGCCTTCCCCAGTTCTATCCAAAAGAAGTCGAGTCCAAGGTAAAAACCATCCATAATTTTCTTGCAAACATCAAAGATAGAGTTGCAGTCATCAACCATACCTTTCATCTTTTGACCTGTAGAATTTTGAATAAAAGTGGAAACATAGCAAGAATAATAGATGTTCAAGAAAATCAAAGACTTGCAATGAATCCCAATTCTTTGGACTCAAGTACACAATTTTGCATGTCTTTATTTATGCTAGTTTTTAAATTGGGATCCATTGCATAGTACACAATCCACATAATCTGTGGGTTCTCCCTTTTTTTTTCTTATGTAGATGTGCTCCAAATACGAACCCAAAAAAATTCAATCCAAAATCCTTTCCCAAAATTATAATTTGCATGTAATGCCTCTGTGTTTCATCAACAAATGTTACAGATCTTCTTGCTAGGGAAAGCCACGACTATTCTTTCCCTTGCAACCCATCCTCGATAACACGATGCTTAGTTGCGCACTTGTTTATAGTTGGTGCTTTCTGGGCAGGCTTAAAAATAGTGTAACGGCAAGTTGAAAACATCCCTTAGACATTTTCTCCTCCCTTGATGGCTTGATCTGTTGATTTGTGTGGATCATTATTAGTTTTTCTTAGAGATCTTGAATCTGATGTTATTTTCATTTGTCTCGGATATAGTCGGGCCCGCCTATGTGAGTTCCTACTGAATTTTTGGAGAAGGAAAGATGTCACATAATACTTATGTTCATGACCATCTCATGTGTTAATATCGATGCAGTCATTACTCTTGGCACAACGATCATGGAATTGTTGCAAATCGTGTAGCCTTACATTTAATCTACTCCCAATCACATGCTTTATCAATGGATTGTTTACCTCATTTTGAATCAAAAGTGGATTGTTTATCAATATGTGCCCATAGTGTTGTATATTAAGGTGTTGATGCCATTGTTTATTGCACTATGTTGTAACGTGGGCGTTGAGTTTGCAATTTTTGGTTGCCAATATCCTGAAATACAGTTGTTCTTCATTTGGGATGTTTTGCTGGAAAATCATCGATGGAATTTACACATCATGGTTGTGGGAAAAAAGAGATTTTAGCAACAACAACCAACCACATCATAGCACGCTGGAACATTGATGAGATTGTATTGTGGCATTGGATACTACAAAGAAGAAGGGATCTCCTAAAAAATTGATCCATCTCAACAATCTATGTTAAGAAGACCATGCGCCATCTACATCTGGAATGAGAGCTGTAACATTGAAGGTATTGGCTTAATCCCACATGCCATCTTTACATGAGAACACTTTTTTTTTACATATTGAAAACTGACATTTCTTCGGATTGCAAATGAATTGAGGTCATTGTATTTGGTAGCAAGGAAGAAGCCCATAATAAAATCAAGTTTTTTTCTCTGTGTCCTAGATCCACCCGAAATTGAATAAGGGGATCTTAGGTACACTTTGTGTTGTGTGTGATGGTAAGATTTTCATGGAATCTTTATGTCATTATGTCTAGCATTGACATAATCATACTTTCAATTCATCATTTAACGCAACATACAAGCACAAATTCATGCCAATCAAGCAATTAATGAAAGGTGCAACACATTAAAGGTGGACTGGACTCTAAAGCTCCAAAACACATTAAAATTTGAAGATTAATTCAACTTAAGAATCATGATTTATTGTAACTTGCAAATAGTAATTTGGTAAGTTTACTTGTGTTTATAAATCAAGTGAAGTTGAATTTATAATTGGGTGCATTCTCAATTGAGCTCGACACCCAAGATTCATTGTAATTTTGAGTTGAAATTGACAAGGTTGAGTACTTTAACTCAAATCATTGTAAACATCACTACTTTGGGATGAATTTTCAGTGGTAACTGACATCCTCAACTTCCTGGAAGCAAGTTCAAGCAAGGCAAGTTTAAGTGAGTGTGAATAGCAAGCGAGTGATTCAAGTGAGCGAGTTGTAGATAATCCTTCTTCTATCGAGTCAAATTGTAATCAGGATCTACCGGCACAAGGAGACCTCATTTAGTGTTTTTGAAATGGCTCAAAGTCTCGAATTATTAGAGTTATTGAACACTCTAATAAACACCACTGAAGACAACGTAGTGATATTGAACAAAACAACTCTTCAATCAGTGCTAACTTGTTTGAAGGTGACACAAGCTAAAGTTAGACTTCTTCAATCTCTATCCCAACTATTGAATGATGAGTTCACTGATCTCAAAAATAAACAGCCAGTGAAGTGTTATGAACTAGTTTTTGTTCAACACATTCCTCTCTATGATGATGATGATGATGATGATGATGATGATGTTTTTAATCAACTATCAATAAAGGAACAACTCAATAAGACAACTTCAGATGCAGACAAAGACAATGTTATTATTGAACCTACTTTTCAAGAGTTTTCTTTTGAGTTTAATGAATAAAACTTTTCAATGATGCATCAACATGCAATTAATCTGCTTCCACGGATTTCAAAGCAACAGGTTCATAATACTCTTTCCAAGCCCATCATTAGACCTTGGGAAGAAATCATCTACAACAAGAATAGAACAGGACTTGGATATGACAAGGAAGTTACCTTTCATATTCCTGATTATTCCAGACTACTCAAGTTCCAAAGTGTTGGATTCATTCAAGAAGCTTCAACTTCACCTATTCAAGTTTAGCATCAGAATGATAAGTGCCAACATTGTAATCAAGTTGGTCACAAGGAGAATCAATGTTTTGATCTCCATCCTTGCCAACATTGTGGCAAGCATAACCATTCTTTAGACAGATGTTCAACGCTAAAGAAACCTGCAAGATTGAAGATTCACTATGAGTGGATTGATCCTTAGCAATGGTCATCAACAACCAAGCGACTATATAAGTCTTACCGAAGAATTCAATCTTGAGTAAAGACCAATATTGTAGCACATAACATTTGTGTACCTCACATAAGTGGTCCCCTTATGGCATAGCTTTCGAGCATGGCCCTCACGGGATGAGATAACATGTGGTTTTCTCCTCATTCCCACTTTGTGTTGTACTCAAATAAAACAAGTATGGTACTCTCTTGAGCCTAGAAGGGGGGAGTAAAATGATGTAACTCTCATGCACCTTAAGGGGGGGAGTTTAAAATTCCAGTGATGATGGTTCATGAATCCACTTGTGGTCTCTCCTTTCAGTTGACAAAGGGGGGAATTGCTGATGGAATTGGTTGTCAAACTGAAAGTTTCGACAACAAGTATGCCATATGCGCATCAAATTTGCCAGATAGGAAATTGAGGTCTGTAGATGACAGACTTTGGCAGAATGATGGTTCTATATTGAATCATACATTAGGATGCTGATTTTGAGAGCAATGATGTGAAAATTTGGTTCACATAGATGGTCATTCAACCTAGAAGAAGACAAGAGGATCCTTCTGCATTGCATCTTGGCATTTGATTGAGTTGTCAAGCATTTTCAGGGATGTGTTAGACTAGAAGTTGACTCACTTCTCTTGGTTTTCTCTCATCAGATTGGAGTTTACATTAAGTAAACAATTTGCATGCATCCTAGCTCACATGATTACATTGTGAGATTTTCCAGAGATGGAAGACTTTGACAGGATTATGGTTCAATGACTTGCAATTGAATCATACACATGATCCATTGGGATGCTATTGGACACCTAAAAGTGTCAAGATTGGTTAGTGGTCATCCCAAACCACAGATTCAGAGAGCACTTTCAGTGATACACTGATAGTAGAGTGGTGAAACTACATGTTCACCAATTAGCAGAAGACATCAAATTCTTCTAGCTAAAATAATTGGCAAAATGATCAAATTGTCAAGCAATCAGGAAATGTTCAGATATTGCAGTTGTTCACTTCCATATCTCAACTCTCTTCCAGGTCATTTTACATGAACATGTTCAGCGTCTAGATTGGCAGTTTTTCAGGCAGTTCTTCTGTGAGGCTCAGCTCAGGAGTTTCAATATGAAGACTTGGAATTGATACTAGTTTATGCTTTATTGCTAGTATTATTGATCAGACTTGTGATTGAGGGGGGGATTGTTATCCTATGGCTTACCTTTACCAATAACTAAGTCTAAATTGTCACCTATATTTGTATTAGTCATTTAGGATATTAATAATATATCCTCAAGTGATGACTAATGATTTAGTTAAGATTGCCTAGCCTAGTCATCATGCATAATTTTAGGNGGCATCACCCATTGTACTATAAATATGTAACATTGGAGTGAATACATTTAATGTGTTGGCTAGTGAGCCTTTTCCGCCATGTTGTTGTTCTTGCCTACATTTTATCAGGATTCGGTTATCAACAAGGTATCGTCATGGGAGAGTGATGTGTCAATGCCTTCCTTTGACCAGATATCTGAACGAACAAGTGTTTTTTCAAAGTCATGATATCTGCTGTAACAACTTTGATTTCTTTCGTGCACTCATTCGTTGGGGAGTGTGTGCAGCGAGTGGCTACTGAATGTCATGGCCATTATCAAAATGAAGAAACGTTTTAGGGTGATTACTCCTTAAAAACTGTCAATATTTTCTTTCTGTTTGAGGATACAAGAATGAACTCAGTTAATCATGTTTCTTCTGCGTGCTGGAAAGAGCTGTGCAGGCTTTCTCCTCGGTCGCTTCACATTCTCTGCAATGCTTTGCATTCCTTTCTTCTAACAACATCTATGTTTTGTGTAGTTGTACGATTGTATCTTGTGCCTCTCTAAGTTGTCTCTTGATCCATGTCATGTTTCCTTCACGGCCTTGCGATGCTGACACTTAAAGGATCCTTGCTGCTAGCTGCTGTCTCAACTCCCTCTTTTCCTGGTAAAGTTCAGCGATAGCTAGTTTCGCCTGTTTCAAGTGCTAAGATGGCTTTTGAACATTAGTACCCATGACATATGTTCTCCTCATTCTACTCCCACTTTCTCGACTTGTACCTTCGACAGGTTCCAGTCGACTAGCATGCATAAGTAATTCTTCGACAATGGATCTTGCATGTGGCTCGTTTGGGACTCAGGTTTCACCAACTTCCTTGTTACTCCTTGGCCTACCCCTTCTTCAAGGTATCTGATTTTGTGGAGACAAGGCTTCTAATTTCCTTCCTTCCTGCATATATCCTTCCACTCCAGGTTTCATGTGGTGTGATATCATCATTTCCATGGTTAAATGGAAAACTCCCTCTGGACCCTTGAGGATGTATGCTGTGAGTAAGAACAAATCCCAATCGCTTTGGGGCTCAGGCCTGGTGATTCTACCATTTTGCGTGCCCCTTCTTATGTTTTGGGAAGTCTCTATGGTGCAACACATATTTTTCTTGCACGCGGTAGATCCAGCAAAGGCCCAAGGTGGAAAACTTGATCAACCTCTACTTGCGAGAAAGATTACAAACAATGCATGAACCTGATTTTGCAAATAAAATGGGTGCATAACATATGGAATTTATAACAGAACAGAAGGAAGGAGGACTTATGCCAAGGAACACTGAATTCATGGCGAATGGATGTTTTGAATCGAACTGTAGATTTTCCATAGCACATCCCCATGTGTAAAGTACAGGCGATACAGGATGTAGGGCATATATGATACGAACGCCACGATTTTTCATTCTCCCAACCTTCATAATGAGTTGATAATGGTTAATGTACTTGCTGACGCGAATTCTATTAACAACTTGACTCGACCTGGGGCACGTAGAGACTCCCTTTTTAACAGGACTTGACTCTCTGGGAACAACAGACTCGTACCATTTACACATGTTTTGACTTTGACATCCCTTCCCGACTCCAAGGGCCAACCGACCACTTGTTGACTTCGACCCTTCTGTTGTTAAGTACCTGACCTCACGTGCATTGACACACAAGCCATAAATCGACTAAAAACAACCCTAACTGAATGAAAAATGGCGATGCTAACATGTTTGACCCAATTATCAAGCCTCTCAGCATTGACTTCACCATCATACATGGGTAATTCAAATTTCACATAAAGCTTATGGTAATATTTTCTTGCGGTGGATTTTGAACTTGTACTTGAAGAAGAAGAAGCTGATGAAGAAGAATGAGGTGAAGGAGGAGGTTTGGGAGGATCCTCTCCTTCTTCACTTTTGTCTTTTTTAGAAGATTCCCCTTGGAAAGACCTCTTCCATTCCAAGTAATCCTCATATAATACCTTTACCATCTCAGACATGGTGAATAAAGTCTTTTGCAACTCTATCTCATTCTAAGACATGCCTTCTTCCGATTCCATCTCCTCACTTTGAGAAGTACTCGTTCTCAATCCAATCTCTGGATCCCCTTCTACAATCTTGCCTTCACCACGATTCAACTTTTCCCTGGTAATCATGCAAACTCAAAAACCAACTGTCAACTTGCTCTAATACCACTTGATCTGAAATGATATTTTAAAGACTATGGTTGAGTTTTAAGCGTGAGTTCATTTACCAATTAAGAATTGATGAAAGAAGAAGAAATTAATAAGATATTATAGCGGCCATAATAAGAAATGAATATTAGAATGTAAGCAAAAAGAGGAACAAACCATAACAACAAAGTTGTTAACGGAGTTCGACAAGATTGCCTACATTTTCGAGCCTTTGTCTTAGTGGGTGAGGCTTTCTTATTTATCTTCAATACTCCAAAAGTACATCATAAAAGTGTCAAATGGATTACAAACTAGTCTAGCTATGTTATGCTTGACCTTAAGAATCCAACACAACTAAAGGCACTGAAAACGGTTGAGCGTAGCTCTTGGAATTGGCCTGCAAAGTTCCCCTCCTCAATGTCTTCCCTACATAAAATGGCTTTGGATTTCAAATTCCTTAGCATTTCTCTTGTTCTAAACCTCTCTATTATTTCTAAGAACCCATGGTTTATATATATTTGAAGTGGGCATCAACCTCCCAACTTTCTCCCAAGATCTGGCCTCAAATCGGGCTCCAAATCACCTAATAATGGGCAAAATCCATTAAAAACAGGCTTAAATAAACATAAAAATCTTAAAATAAGGTAAAAAACCCAAAATTTGAAATATTAGAGGGCACAACCCCCTGTCTTCGGGCTCCAGGTCACATGCACTCTGCCATGTGGCTGAGGGCTAGTAATTGGCACGCTTTCCCCCTTGATTTTGGGTCTTGGTCATGTGGTTACGGCCCATGTGGCCAGGATCTTACCTCTCCATGCCCACATATGGTTAAGCCCTAGATTCGTATCCCCTAGTCGGTCGGGTTTGGCCCCCACCAACTGGGGCCTATCCCAAACAACCACCACCACAAACACATATATTAAATGCATCGTTTGGTTGAAAATACCCACCACTAGTGAAACCGGCTAGCCCGGGGAGTTAGTTCATTGTGCCCACAGAAGTTGGGGGTTCAAATCCCCCAGAAGCCATAACAAATTTTTGAACTAGCCAATATTGGAAAAATCTGGGGTGCCACGTGGTGCCTTCTGATTGGAACACATGTCACCATGTGATTGGACCATACCACACAGTCAGAAATCCAATCACCTGCCACATCAATTTCATACAACCAAGTCACCTATCGTACAACCATGTGTCGTGCCACGTTATCATCTGTACTAAAAAGTTTCCCTACCACGTCAACATCCATACAGTCCAACTATCATCTGTATTTCCATGTGTCATCCTGCCATTGCGAAACATCATGTACGGACTGCCATGTGTCATCCTTCCATTGGGCCACATCATGTATGTACTGCCTCATGTCATCCATATAGTGCCATGTGCCAAATCTGTACATGTGCCAACTCAACCCGAAAATGCCAGATTTGAGTGACACACGTCACCTCTTGGTGATTCCACATCAGCATGATGACATCATCATGACATCATGTTGATGTCACTTGTCATACTGCTGACATCAACAGTACATTCTGTTGACTTTGACCAATTGACTTTTTTACCTGTTTGGGAAATTGGTCAGATCGCGATATCTTTCGCATACAATGTCCATTTGCAAAAAACATTATATGCCCAAAATCAACATGACAAGACATATGCAATGGAGTTGTTTTCATATGATTCTGAGAACTTAGATTTTTAGGCCTTCCTAGATCCATTTTGGATCAAGTGTAATGTGTCCCATTTATGGAAATTAATTATTAGTTACATGAGAGCATCCACTCAAATTTCTATTTAATGAATTGAACAACTTGTTGCATGAACACTATGACTATCAAGAGAGAAATATTTTAATGATTTATAAAGTTGCAATTCCTATAGATCTTAATTCAAGTGAATGTTGTGCTCTTATATTGTTAGATAGTTAGTTAATTTGCATTTAATTCTGAGTTTACTTTACAGTTTGGAGTATTTTCTACTAGAGTAGATTCTTATCCCACACTATATCTTGCACATATAGTGTTTGCATCTCATAAGTTTACATACCCCATATTGATAATAAAATGTAATAGGATTTATACATATAGTTGCTTGAAAAAGACATGGTGTGTCAATTGAAGAGATCACCATATGGCTTGAAGAAATCCCTCATAAATGGTACCAATAGTTTGACAAATATGTTGTGGGATGAGGGATTGGAAGAAGTTTAGAAAACCATTATGTTTACTTCAAGAAAGAAGGTAGTAACTACATTATTCTAGTCTTATGTGTTGATGATATTATTTTGATTAGTGATTGTCACAAATCTAGTCAAGGAGACTAAGTTCTAATTGTCATGTGAGTTTTACATGAAGGACTTGCGTGAGTTGCACTAGTGTCGGGGAATTTATATGAAGAGAAACCATTAAAGGAGGATTTGTTATATCGACCAAACAAATTATGTGGAAAGCATACTTTAGCTCTTTAGGATGGATAAATGTAAACATACTTTCACTTCATCTCAAGTAGGAGTGAGTCTTTCAACTAACATGAGTCTTGAGAGAAAAAAAGAGAAAGATGAGATGGAAAAAATGTCATATGCTAGTGTAGATGAAAACCTTATATATGCAATGGCGTGGATAACAACAAATATAGCATATGCAGTGGGATTTTTAAGGAGATAAAAGGAAAATTTAAGGAGATATCATTGCATAACTATCAAAAGGATATTTAGGTACCTATGGGGAATCAATGACTATGCTATTTCTTATTAAGAAAATGGTATTAAGAAGCTTTTGGTGCATGGATTTGTTGAAGCTTACTAAGTAGGTGATGTGGAAAATGCAAAGTCCACTAGTTCATATATATATTTGAAGGAACTATGAGTTGGAAGAGAAAGAGACAACAATTGGTTTCCCATTTCAGTACTAAAGTAGAATACATTGTAGCTTTAGAGGTTTCTGTTGGGGCCAAATATATGCACTAATAATTCCCACATTTAATTATCAATCGGGGCTTGTAAGCTTCGAGGTGCAGGCACAGAAAATGCAGGATCAGAGCCTAGTCTAGCCTAATCTAAATCCTACAAAACAATATTAAAACCCATGCTACAACAAATTAACACTAAGGATTCATCACTGGGATGTAGGAATAACTTAGTGCTATAAAGGTTTAGATCACAGTCTTGCATGCACTCAGGATGATGTTCGTGTGATTAATCGTGAGTAGCTTACTTAAGTTTTCTGTCCTTCAATGATTATTTCCTATAGTGGATCGACACTTAAATGTAATAAAATAAACAAACAACCAAAAATGAAATTCACGATAGAAACTAACACCTTAGGAAGAATTCCAACGCGGAAAGACCATATCTCATAAGTTAGACCTCTAATGTGTCTGTTGGTGATTGAAATTACAAGTTTGCAATAAGAAGCCAAACAAACTGAAATACTAAAACAAAACTACGTGATCAATAATCTATCGAAAAAAACTATCCTAAAATGAAAATATTAAATTCTATCCTATAAAATGATAACAAAGGTATTCATCAATAACAAAATCAAGAGAGGAAATTGGTGCAGAAATAAGTGCAGACTGGTACAGAACAATCCAAAAACAAAATCGATTAAGAATGAAAATAAATCTATAAGCAATCCAAACTTGAACTTTAGAAATATCAAGCAAATGTAAAATCACATATCCTAAACTCGAGATCTCTCCTCAACTAAGTACATCAAACATAATGAAGAATTTTGGCGAAGAATGAGCTAAAATGCAGAAATATAAAAACAAATGAAATGAAAGTGTCAATTCCATATTAAAGATGATTGGATGTAAAACAGTTTAAAAATGAACATTCTTTGGAAGTCAAATCTTCAATATAAAACTTAACAAAGAAAAAAGGAATGATGTATGCATAGAGCACGAGTGATTGAATGTAAATAAAGAAAGTGAAATGGAACCTTGTGTTGATAGTCGATTGGATTGTAAGACTTAGGCGTATTCAACCAAACGAGGAGTGAAGGAGTAGTGAAAGGAAATGGATGAGTCCTCTATGCAATGAAATGTTATGTGAAAATGTATCAATTATGAGTGCAGAAAATGAAGGAAGAATGCACACACTGTCTTTTTCTTTCCTCGTAAATAATACATGCAAAATTATTTTTGTGTTTTTGTGTGTTTTTCTTTTAAAGAATTAATTTGAATACTCAAATGAATACTAAAGTTTTGTTGAATAGGTTTTGACATAGTTAAAAAATGCAATGAAGCTTTTGGAACGAGGTTTGAAAGAGACACTTTGATAAGTAAAGTGAGGCAAATAAGAGAGTGATTAATGGAAATGAATGGGCGATTGAAATAGGTGTGATAGTGGATAAGAGGGATGAAATTAAAGCAAGTCGTGGGGTAGAATTTCACTGATCAAATGAGCGTTAACTATAGAGATAGAGCATTACAGAAAACACGTGGATTGAAAGCATATAAAAAGGAATGAAATCTAAATTGAATGTAGTATGATGATGCCTTGAGTGGGAGAGTATTAATTCAAGTTGTCTAATGAAAACTAATTGCAAAATAAAACCAAATTGCATAATAGAATCAGACAGTGTATGGAAATCAAATCCAATCAAATTCATAAACTAATTAGCAAAATAAATAGCAACGGGGACATACCCGGATCGAGGGGACCTACCCCAACTAAGCATGCTCCTGGAAGACTAATTCAGTTCGGAACTGGAATGATGCATCAAATCTCAGCCATGAACTATTCTTGTTTATTAGAAATCAAAATCTTTGATTACAACCTTTTGCTCATCAATTTCATGTCTCTAATATGATGAATTTCTCCCAAATACAAATTTTAAATAATAATGATGGATCCTCCTCAACCCTATGAGGCTCTTATTTATACATGAAATACAAAGGGAGATGATAGAACTGAATCCCACAAACTTAGATTTTGGTTAAAACCAATCTTACAATTTTTTGAGCAAAATCACAAAAATATGGGTTTTATTGTAATTTGGGCAGATTCGAGTTAGGGATCCACCCATATCTTCCAAACCAATTATGATTTTGAAAAAATTCAGGTGTCTTACTCAATTTTCCATATTATAGACAAAACCCATTTCGTAGAGTTTCTAGATCTGATGCCATCTACACGAAAATTGAGGCGTAAGTTGGCAGTTTGAGATTTTTGCTAAATTTTGTAGAATCATTCCCCCTGAGTTGGAGGTCCACATGTGTGAGATGGGTGAATTCTGCCACATGGGTCCACATGTAAACATCACTCTAGACAAAACCCATGCCCCTGATTTTCCTCTAGAATATTTCCAAAGTTTTGAATTATTTCTAGTACCAGATTGTTGTTGATGTTGGTACCGGATGAATTCAAGCATTCTGGTACTAGATGGTTTCTGGAACATTCTAGTACTGGATGTGTTGAATTGTGAGTAACAGATGATATGGAGTGTGATTACCAGATGACTTGTAGAACCTTCTGGTACCAGATGACTTGGAGTATCGGATGAGTGCAGTATTGGTATCGGACGAACTGAGTACTGGATGACATGGAGTATGGGTACCAGATGACATGGAGTATGTGTATTGGATGACCATGCATGTACCAGTTGACATGCAATGCGGGTACCAGAACATGGACAGTTCATATACCGGAACCTGAACAGTATAGAACATGTTGCTTGGACATAGAAACATAGAATTAAACCATCATCGACAAAACTATTGTATAATCATCCTTCTAATCACTAAAACTATGGAAAATTATGTATTAACCACATAGAATGAATAACAGGAGATAATGGAGGTTTATGGTGTAATTAGCAATATATTATTGACGAAATGCAAGGAGAAGGTGTAATGATGAGTGTATTTGTATGGTGGAAAGTATGACAAAACTGGAGCTCAACAGTTTCGAAGGAAGTTGTTTGGTTAAAATATTTTTCTAGATACATTAGACTTGAACATGGGTACTTTTTACCTATTTTTTGTGAAAATTAAGTGTAATTACTTTGGCAAATAATCCCATGTTTCATCCACAGAGAAATCATATCAAGGTGAAATTGCGCTACATGAGAGAGTTATTTATAAGTTTTTGTTGATTTAAAAAAAAAATAATCCTTTCATCCAGGAACATAAAGAATGTGATTAATTTCTTGATAATTTACTTCATGGACAAGAGCATTGACATCATGGATGGATAATAAATTAAAGCAAATGTAGAGTTGCGATGTATATAATATTTTGTTAATATATATATATATATATATATATATATATATATTGGAAATAATCACAAAAAGATATAAATACTAATAGAGTTTTACTTGAACACCTATAAGTTGAAACAAAATTAAAATTGTAAGAATAATGGAAAGATTGAAATCCTTTGTTGTTGCAATTTTCACAAACTAAAATGTAGAAGAACTCTATGAATTTGGTGCATGTGTATTGATCTGAAAATGATAAAGACTTGTATTCTTGAAAATATTTGCAAGTTTTAATGCAAGTGTTCTTATGCAAATGGATCAAATTGCAAACACAAAATTTTATAGAAATACACATTCAAGATGTAGATAATAAGCAACAAATAACAGTGAACAGAAAACACATAACATGACAAATGATAAAGGAGTTCACCCCTCTCTTAGGCTACATCTCCTGGTCCAGCTTCCAATGGATCTTTTGTATTATTTACTCAAAGTGCTAAAATGTGTTCTTTACAATCCTCAAAATGCCAAATAGATGGCTGCAATGGCTTCAAAACATCCAAAAACCCCTAGCTGGGCTTTTTCAGCACCTGATTTAGCCAAAAATTGAAGAAGATAGGCTTCTTGGAAGTTCCTCTTCAAACTTGTTGTCTCTGGATTGATAATTTACACCTCTGTGTGTCCAACCCAGCACCCATGCTCAATTTTGTGCTAAAACCTAGCATCAAGCGCAAAAATGCATAACTGTGCAAAATGTAGGATGGTTAGGGCACACCTAGCCCCTAACCGCCAAGCCATTGAGCATGTGGCCTACCATATGACCATGCGCACATACAAAAAGGGGCCAAGTCCGAAGTCAAATGATAGAGTGACAAGTTTCGGCACGGTTTTATAACCATTGGTTACAAAAATCCTGCGCAATGTATTGACCATCGGTCGTATGTGTTATGGGTTGTATGGACCACCGGTTATATGTGTTATGGCTCCGTTTGAACTACGTGCAGGTAGTCATTTGATATATATATATGGACGGGGGTTGGGGCTTAGCCCCAGCCCTGTCTGCGCCCAATCCAAAACACATTGCAATTCAAATATTAACAAAACTATATAGTGGTAAGAACCACTACAGTGGCACGTTGGTTGGGAGGCCCTTCCCAAGGCCATACCCCTACCCATAGGTCACAGGGTCGATTCCTGCCAACTACACAAGTTTTAACCAATGTCTGGGTGACACGTGGTGGCCAATGATTGGGCCACATGTCGCCAATCCATTTTCCACCATGCCATGTGTCAAGAAACGATTCGTCATCCAACTGCCAACCAACATCTGCCACGTGTCATACGACCCTGCCAACTTAGTCTTTCCATGTGTTGTATGGCCCTGCCAACTCAGCCTTGCCACATGTCATACGGCTCTGCCATGTCAGCATCCGTACGGACTGTACGGACTGTACAGTCATCACATTTTTTTGCCTGTTTGATGATTTGAACAGAACGCGATATCTCTTTCATCCGATGTTCGTTTGAACCCAAACGAGTTGCGTTGGGTTCATGAGGACGAGGCCTACGCACCCGTTAGAGTTGAAGTGATTCCAAGAACTTTGAATTTTGAGCAAAATTTGATCCCCTGGATCACACCTCCCCATTGGAAAGATTTTGTACCTCCAAAAGACTATTTTCAATCTATCTGAAGATGAGGGTATAGTTCCCTCACCTTTCCAACCTCAATCCACTTGGCTTTGCTTGGATTTGTGTCTTTAAGACCAACTTGAAGATATTCCACATTTCCTCGT
>SNQJ01S0008272.1:16248-41068 GCA_010110895.2 Picea sitchensis
CAACCAAGGTTGTTCACCATAGGTACATCCCCGTGAGTGAATGTTAGCATGATGCTAAATGACACGGGGAAAACAACTCAAGCACCTCGAGGCCATATTATTATTTTTCATGATCAAGGAAGGACTACGCCTTGACCCATTTACCACAAGTACACATTTGTGATAAATGCATCATGTCTCCCTTGGTCTGCAGCCCAATCTAGGAGAAGGTCCACCCGATGCTTACTCTAAACAATGTAGAAAAAAGGTCTATCACACATGGCACTCCCATGTGAACTTATAGAGGCTACTCCCTCTAGAAACACTAGGGTCAACTCCCCATAGTGTGTGACGCCAAGGTCAACTCATTGACATGTCCTCATGTGATCTCCACAAGGGATGTTGGGCTATAATCCCAAATCCACTTATCCCTTCTCATATGAGTGTCCTCACTGATCAACTCAACTCATTCACAGAGGAGTATGATATGGAGAATATCTGTCACACATGGCACTCCCATGTGGACTTCTAGAGGCTACTCCCTCTAGAAACACTAGGGTCAACTGCTCATAGTGTGTGACATCAAGGTCAATTCCTTGACATCTCCTCATGTGATATGCATAAGGGACGTTGGGCTATAATCCCAAACCCACTTATCCCTTCTCGGATAAGTGTCATCATAGATAAATTCACTTCAGTCATAGAGGAGTATGATCTGGATAATGTTTCAGGAAGCTGTGAACATCAACACTCCCTTTCAATGAGGGAGGCATTCTCTTCCACACCAAGTCTGTCATAGAAGTACTCGAACTTTGTTCTGGAAAGGGGTTGGGTAATAACATCAACAACCTACTCATCTATAGGAAGGTACTGCACCAGTATTGCCTTACTCTACACCATGTCTCGGATGTGATGGTACTTGATCTCAATATGTTTTGATTTGTCATGAAACAATGGATTCTATGAGAGCTTCACACAACTCTAGTTATCACAATGAATAATAGTGGAATCTAGCACATGTACAAATAAATCTACAAGGATCTTGCAAAGCCACAATGCTTCATACCACACTCAGTGCAATGTATTATGCTTCTGCGGTTCTCAAGGCCACAAAAGTATGCTTCCTGCTACACCAAGAAACCATTGCAGATCCCAAAGTGAAGCAACATGCAGATGTGGTCTTCTTGTCCACTGTGCTCTTTGCCCGATCAGAGTCAAAATATCCCTTCCATCTCATGTCAATATTGGAATTATATCTTAGAACATGTCCAATTGTTCCTTATATGTATCTCAACACATGCTTCACAACAATCCAGTGTCTATGTCTCGATTGAATCATAAATTGGCTAAGTGCACTCACTGCATATAAAATATCTGGTCCGGTGTTAACTAGATACATCAATGATCCAATCAGTTGTCTGTATAGGTTTGGATCAATATCGTCAGAATTAGAAGAAGACACACTTAGTTTCTTCAGATTCGTCACCATTGGTGTGGCCATGGGTTTACAGTTCATCATCCCAAACTTTTTCAATATATCAACTCTGTACTTCCCATGACTTAGGAATCTCTCATAAGTTCTCTGCCACACCTCTAGTCCCAATATTAGTGCATCATATGAAGGTCCTTCATATCAAACTTAGAGGCCAATGCATACTTGCATTCAACAATAAGGATCTTTGTATCGGTGAGGAATAAATCATCAACGTAGAGGACCAGAATCAAGGACTCACCATTAACATTCTTGTAGTATAGGTTGGGATCAACAACACTTTTTTTGAAGCCCAAAATCATCAAGTGTCCACCAATCCTCACATACCAAGCTCTAGGTGCTTACTTGAGTCCATACATGGCCTTCTTCAACCTACACACATGCGATTCCTTCTCATGTATGATGAAACCATCTGGCTAGTCGATGTATACTTCTTCCTCAATCTCTCCATTGAGAAAGGAGGTCTTCACATCCATCTGATGTAGTTTCCAAGCCATGGATGATGCAAGGGAAATAATCATCTAGATAGAACTGCATCGAGCAACATGAGTAAATGTATCCTGATAATCTATTCTCTCCACCTGAGAGAATCCTCCAGCAACAAATCTTTCTTTGTGCTTCTTGATGCACCCATAAGTTGTATGTTTGATCTTATAGATCCACTTGGAAGTCACTACAGACTTCCCTTCAGGTCTCAGAAAAATATCCCACACATCATTCTTCATGATGGAATGATACTCCTCTATCATGGAATCTCTCCATACTAGTTGACTAGATGCCTCCTCATAACATGATGGCTCAAAATCAATGATGTGGCTCATAACTGCATCATAGAACAAATATCTCCGAGGTATCATTCTCTCTTAGAAGGTACCACGAGGAGCTGCATGTACTTCTACCTCCTACATAGGCTAATGATAATATGTAGGTTTCTTTTGACCTACTACAATATCTTTGGGAACATCAACTTGAGCTACAGGATCAATGGGATCAATAGGCTCAACCGTCTCTCTTTGAGATGCTAGAAGGCGAGGGGGAGAAGGCACAATCTCTTCCTGTTTCTCACTATCAATTTCCATGTGATATCCTCTAGATCTCATGAAGGATACCTCCTCCTCAAATATAACATCTCTTCTCACCTCAATATATCTCTGACCAGGGATGTAGATCCGGTATGCGTTCGAAGACTCGATGTACCCCACAAATGTATCCTTTCTACCTGAAGGGTCTAGGTTGGTCCTTTTCTCTTTGGGCATATGAATGTATATTGGACACCCAAATATCCTAAAGTTTCCAACCACATTCTTCACTCCAGTGAAGGTCTCCTCTGGAGTCATGTTCCTTAAATTCTTATGAGGACTTCTGTTCTGAATATACACTGTAGTCATGGATTCTTTTGCCCACAAAAACATAGGTAGATGTTGATCATGAATCATTTCCTTGAATGTCTCAACAATAGATCTATTCTTCCTCTCTGTGACCCCATTCTATTGATGGTTGTAAGGAACAATGTACTCCCTCTTGATCCCTGCCTCAATGCAAAAATCACTGAAATCCTGGGAGGTGTATTCTCCTCCATTATCTGATATCAACACTTTGATCTTCTTTCTGGTAAGGTTTTCGACCTGTGCTATTTACTCCTGAAATATCGAAAGGACTCCATCCTTGGTCTTCAATAAGTAAACCCAAGTCTTCTGAGAGTGGTCATCAATAAATATCACATAGTATATGTATCCACGCAAGGAATCAATTGTCATGGGTCCACATAAATCTATATGAACCAAGTCTACGATTCCCATGGATCTATTGTCGCTGCTAAGAAATTAGGACACCTTGGCATTCTTTCC
Source organism: Picea sitchensis (assembly GCA_010110895.2). Lineage (NCBI taxonomy): Eukaryota > Viridiplantae > Streptophyta > Pinopsida > Pinales > Pinaceae > Picea > Picea sitchensis. Next base: position 19,567 of record SNQJ01S0008272.1, read on the forward strand.
AAGAGAACAAACTCTGCAAATGGAATCATTTTCAACATGGATATTTGGAAGGCCTATCACCATCTTACCCAGAGTAGGAAGAGCTCTATAATGTAAATGAGCAAGTCTCCTATGCCATAGGTCGCTCAAACTGATAGAATCATGTATCAAGGACTAAACTAGTTAGAGAGTCAATCTGTACACTCTTTCCTCTTGAAAACCAATCACCCAAGCATAATCCATACTAGCGTTCTTGTTCTATCCAAGAAACTTTCCATCAGAGAAATAAACCTTGTAGCCTTTGTTCTCTAAGGATGAAATAGAGACAATGTTCCTTCTCATCTCAGGTACAAATAAAACATCACTCAAATGGAGTGGGGTGCTAGAATCCAATTGTAAGGAAGTGGATCCAACTCCCTTAAGAATATATCTGGCATCATCACTTTTGTTCCTGAGATTAAACTTAAGGCTAAAATAATAATGTCAGGCATCAGGAATTTAAGGAATGCTTTGTTTTAAGAGTGTTTTTTTCTTCCGTTAGTTGTGTAAAAATTTAAATCCTCAAATGAAATTAATAGTTGAATAGAACAGAGGATGTGTTTCATCATCTAAGTCAATTAATCAAATTGAATGGTGATGGAGAAAATTACAAAACTATTAAACAAGATAAGGCATCAATGAAAAAATAATCTTACCTTTTTTATAGTATAAGAAAGAGTGGAATGCACCCCTGAAAGGATATATGATATAGTGATCCAAGTAGCTTGCAGGTCTTGTATTTGATGATAGAAAATACAGAGGAAAAACTGCTTTCTTATCAAATAACTAAATGAAATGTGATGACAGTAGATGTTATACTAAATTGCAATCATTCACTTGTCAAGGAGTAACATAAAGAAAACTGGAAATATGAAATACAAGAAGAGCACATAACTCAAACTGCACAAAATTTGGAATCCATGTCTGCGCTTGTATTAATACTCACAAAGGATGAGTTTTCTTAGTCACAATATGACAAGAAGCAGACTTTGTTCATTCTTCTAAATATGTATGTATACAAAAGGTTCTCAACCCTAAATGGTTGGCATTCTCCTTATTTCTAAAATAGTAAAGGTTACAAAATGTGAAATCTGAAACGCTTCGTCATGCTGGCAGAGGCGTTTTTCTTTCATGTTGTCTAGCTTAGAAACATATATTCTCTAATAATTATCTGTATAGATGATGTGTACAAATTACCTCATTGGTTCTTGGAGGTACTACCCTTTCCTTGCTCGATACATTTAACACATTTTCTCACAAATTGTACCACCAGCCTGGAGGGTTCTATTAAGTCATTTCCATCAAAGGCATATAATTTATTTTCTAATTGAGGCAATATATTTTCCATTATCCTATCCTATGAAGCTATAGATTGTAGCTGCAAACTGGGCTTCACTAGCCATCTATTTATCTGAGTAATATCAATCTGCTTTAATTGTAATATTTCAACTTGAGCTTCTTCCATGTTTGTCTTAATGTTAAGTTGATGCTTCAGTATATCAAATTGTTCTAGTACTTCAGAGATACTATATTTTACGAAGCTTAATGACTCTTTGTTGAGTGAATGAAAAGCTTCTTCACAAGCCTCCTTCAATTCTTTAGCCATTCTTTTACTTCCAACTATGTTAGTTTCCCAGGTCTTCAATATTATATCGCCTCTGATTTTCTCCAAAACAAACAACCAGGAAACCATAGATACTCCTTCTCTTGCCGACGACACAACTGCTTCTTGGAAATTGGTCCGACTGGCAATAACCTCTCTCTCCTTTAAACAAATGTTATCTAAGGATTGATTTACCACTTGAAAATGGGTTTGGATAGATTCCACCTTATTTAAAAGGCTTCACTGCACTGATTCCAGTTCCTTATGTACCTCTAGAGTTTGGGTTTGGAAAGCTGATATATCTACTACTGCTTTTTAAGATAAACTTACCTTCGCTTGCATATGTCTGACTGATTCATTGCTTGTCTGTGACTTTTTATGCATCTCATCAAGAATGGATTTGAGCTGCTGGATTTCCTGTCTATCACTAGCTCTAATATGCTCGAAATCCTTTTTGATCTTACTCTTGAAATTCTTTTCCACCATTTTCACTTGATTTTGCAATTGACTCATCAACATATATTTTTGCTTCAAATTCTCTTTCAGGTTGCTAACTGAAAACTGGTTTTCTATCATAAAATCTCCCAACAAATTTGTTACCTTTGTAACGAAGTCTTCTTCCGCTAGGGCATGCCCATCTAATAACATCATGTGCTTATTGACAGTCGCACCATCACTTTGGTACATTTCTCTTCTTACTACCACCCTTCTTCTATTACTGAAGAAGAATTCCGAAGGAGGTATCTCTTCTGCTGAAATAGGTGTAAGGTCTCCTATGAATACAACTTCGGCCATCCGATTCCCTCTACTGAATTGTAGAGGTGTGACAGATTGGATAGGAATTCCTATCTCTGTGGATGGCTACTTCCCGACTGTGTCAGTTGCTGGTTTACCCTATGTGGACTGTGGCTTTTATTTTTCATTCTTTATCAAGGCCTCAATTTCCTCCAAATTTTCTCATGTGTCCTGTCCACTAGAGCTCCCTGTTTCTAACCCTTGGGTCTCCGTTTTCTGTGTGGATGGGGGCGTCGGGGTTTCCCCTTGCAATACTTTGGGGAGGTTATTTCTCTGATGTTTTTGGAAGTTATAAAACTCAACCAATTTATCTGGCGCTAGAGCTTGAATTCAGTTCAATACCTCCTGATAGGACCTTGTTCCTTGGAATATTTCGTCTTGAGGAGAATCTTCATGTTCATATATTTTCAAGTTGTAGAGGGCCATGTGATTACCTATGATCTTCTACAGATCATGCTTCTTAAATTCGATATCGACCAACTTGATTTATTCCATGGCTACGACTTCTAATTTCAAATGGATGAAGTCCAGCAAAGAAAACATCCCAATTTCCACAGGAAAAATGGGCCATACCTTCTTTTGTACTGCTTTCATCTCCTTGCTAATTCCCCCATGCACATTTTGATGTGAAACTTCACGACACACCAATCGATCTGGTAAAAATTGAGGTAGATCATGTGGAGGAACCGAACAAACAAAAACCTTAATATAGGAGAAATGCTCTTCAACGTACCAGTCTGCTAGCTTGCCTAGATTTGTCGCATTTTTTTTGGAAATCTTGGGAGGTGGGTAGCCATATATAGTGGTATGCATCGACACCACCACCTAGTTGCAGTTTTCATAGAAAAAATATTTTTCCTTGTCCTCCCAAAGTATCGAATGATAAATATGTATGGGTTCAACACTAGTTGGAGTCCAACTCCAACCCATCAGAGGAAAAGGTGTCATAAAACAGACGACGCCCATGAAAATTGTCGACATGAAAAATTGGGCCAGGTTCCCCTTGGATTTTAGTGACTGATATCTTGCAATATCTTGAACCAAACTGTCTGACAACATATTGGCCCAATAAAAATAATATCCCTCTACCACTGTGTGCATAATAGGCACCCAAGGTAAAAATAAATGGGCTGTGTTTTCCTTCCCGTAGAGTCTACACATCATTATTGCTATGTACATTATGTAAGGTTCTAGTGTGAAAACTATACATATGCCATCGAAATCAACTCTGAACTTCTCGGGGTGAGATTACCGGTCCTTAAATAAACCGGGAAGGTTTTTTCCATATTGGTCACATTCCTTCTTTTCAAGGTTTACTAGGAAACTGGCATTGTAAATGAAATTTTGCACTGTAGACAATTTTTACATCACTTGTAGATGTTCTGGCCGGAAATACCCAAATGCAACCTTTTGTGAATTGAATATGGTCTTGGTCAGGATATCAACATTCTCCAGTGCCCAATTGATCATATCATTGTAACACATGAGTCTAGGCCTTGTCGCTATCTTATGTAGCTCTGGTTGGGAAACAATTTTGTATTTGGTAGCTAGGGCCTCCGTCTCATCATCACCCGAGTCGTCTGGGAAATTGGCCAATTCATACTGTAAAATATTGAATACTTGTGTCCATGATTTAATGGCGTCTATGTTTTTGGGTGAAGTGTCGAAAAGAATATCTGTGTTATGGCTCGATTCTTCACCAGGTGCTTTGGTTTCTTTTCGAGGAGCCATGGTATCATGCCTCATAACTCTACTATCTCTCACAGGAAATGCACAAAGTTCATTACCTTGAAAACTTACTGCTCAGTAAAAAACACAAATGAAATTCGAAATTCAATATCCTTTTCCTTTAATTGATTTACCAATAATTCTACTGACAGAGCATTTACTTTACTTAATGAATAATATTTAGGTGGTGGCCAAAGATCTCATTTGGAATTATTGTCGTAAATCAATTATTAATGTTAATAAATTTCGGGAAAAGAACAGGTGAAATTTGAATTTATATGAGTCGTTATTCAACAAAGGATTAATTACATGATAATAATCATTAATGTATCAGTTATTCAAACTTATCGTTAAGTAAATTTTGGAGTTTCGAATATCGAGATATCCTATAACATTTCAAGGTATGACTTCCGAAACGTGAAATCGCGATGCGATTAGTTAATTTTAATCATGTTAAACCATTTTAAATAATCGTGATTAACCTAAGACAATTTTGTGATTTTAGACATCCGGACTTTGATAATTGCTCAAGGCAGGATCCTCGAAATGTGAAATCGCGATATGATTAATTAACCATTAATCATTTTTAGTCCTTAATTAATATGGTTTAAATACTTAAGACAGTTTCACGATTTTTGATGTCGAGATTTTGGAGTTATAACATGTTGAACTGTTTGTATCACGAAACTTTGAAACCCGACATTTCGAAAACAACCGTTAGTGATTTGAATCTTTAATGAGTAGGCTGCTCCATAACTTTTAAGAGTTCATGATCATTCGATTAGGTGAAAGATTTCATCAACGGTGAGACTCAAGCACGTGTTGGTTTTATTTGAACGAGAATGAAAACTATTAAAGTCTAAAGTTTCATAAATATATATGTGTTCCAACAATCACCAAGTACAACATGCAAATGGGATTCTTTCTCTACTATATCTGCAAGGTGCTCTCTGTATCTAGTCATATGTATGGAAGCACCACTGTCAATCAACCAAATATTATTACCAGTAGGAACCATACCTGAGAGGGATGAAATGAAGAAGAACTCTTCATCGTTCATGCTTGCATTCCTTGACTTCCTCTGAGGTGGTTCTGAATCAACATTAGAAGTGGAAGCATATTTCTTTCCTTTCTTCAATGTAGGAAATTTTTTCACATATTGTCCATACTTGTCACATCTGAAGCACTGAATCTTTGACATGTCCTTCTTTTTTGGTTCAAAACTTGGTGTTGAATTCCTTCCTTTAAATATTTTGCTGAAACCTATTATTTTTCCTTTTCTTTTCCTTGCATGAGTAGCAAGGGATTGATTGTCATCATGATGGGAACACTGCATGCCTATAGCTACAATTCTAGTCTCCTCTTGAGTACAATCTTCCCATAAACGATCAAAATTGGGAAATTTGGATCACCCACTGATACTTTGAATGAATGGCTCCCAATGGCTTGGAATACCATTAAGGGTAATCATGACAAGTTATATATTAGAGATGATTTCACTAATAGAACCCAATTGACCTCTTATCTCTGGAATATTCATGAAGAAGGTGACAACTGTATCAAACTTCCTCATCTTGAGATTCTGAAGTTGATGTCTCAAGGAAAGTGCTTTGTTGGTGTTGTTTCTCTCAAACAAATTATTCAAGGTATCGTACATCTGCTTAGTTGTCTTCAAGTTGGAGATGTGAGGGATTAAATGGTCTCTCATAGAATAGACGATGATCTTTCTGATTTTTGCATCATTCTTCCTCCATTGATATTTTTCTGCATCATCAACTGATTCTGGTACAGCTTCTTCAACATACTTCATTAGGTCACTCTCTTCTAAAGTGATGAGAAATCTAGATTTCCAAGAACTGAAGTTGGTTGTTCCATCAATCCTATCTTCAACCAAAATATGATTCACCATTGTTATAATATATTGATGTATTATTACAATGATGAGAGTTCCATATATAGAGAACATATGGTGACCATCCATGAAAGGATGCATCCCTTGGATAATAAGTAACTACTTATTTATTAAGTATATTTATACATTGTATTATAAATATACTTAATAAATAAATATATTTACGAAAAATAACACTCTTGGAGTCTTCTTTAAGATATTTTCAGACTCTTTAAATGTGAAAATACCACAATTTTATTGTCTCTGGGCTCGTAAATTATACATTGAAGGACCCATATGGGGCTGCACCCCTTCTTCCTCAAGTTCGTTAAACATGTGATGAGGGACTCATCGAAGATGAGCTATACCGAGAATCTATTATCCTCCTCAAGCTTGTTAAAAAAAAAGAGGTACTCACCAATCATGGTGGGGGAAAATTGAGGGAAGTGGGTCAAGTTTTTGGAAACCATTATGGCATTCATTTTTTGTTTCCCTTGACCATGGAATCTATTTGTGTCTCATGTTACATTTGGGTAATATGCTTGTCTCTGAGTCATACCAATCCTATGAGTCTTCATACTCCTTCATCTCACCCTAAGAATTCCATGGTGATCGTCACACTATGTTTTGGTCTATCTCTCAATCGAGTCAATACTTCCAAGTCATTTTTTCGTGCCTCACAATGTTTAAGGGAATTTTCACTTCAAACCAACCACTCTGCAATATTAACAATTTTCATCCTCATGTCAATACATACTCATTTGATTTTTCATCTTACATCACTTTCCTATTTTAGTTTTGTGTCAATGATNTTTCGTGCCTCACAATGTTTAAGGGAATTTTCACTTCAAACCAACCACTCTGCAATATTAACAATTTTCATCCTCATGTCAATACATACTCATTTGATTTTTCATCTTACATCACTTTCCTATTTTAGTTTTGTGTCAATGATTGGGGAAAAATGATGGCGCTCCTTCGATGAGTCTATTCCTATCAACTTCAACACATTTTCTAGGAATTAGACTTAGAAACTAGTTAGTACCTTGGGACCTGCATGCCTCAATGGAAGGTCTCCTCTCTTTCGACAATATTTTTACATCATTGGTTGTCTAGATTTAGGAGCAGAACGAAATGATTAACATACTGAATACAATAAACACAGAGATACGAAGAATAACACAGATATCCAGGGAACAATATCTTCTATTGAATAATGAAATAGGCTGAAACTGTAAAACTGCAGAACTGAAAACACTTGATCAAATGGTGGTAGCTATCTCTGAGAAGAGATGTGGCTTCTATGCACATCCGTTGAGAAGAATGGATTAAAATGAGGCCCCAGAGGCATTTTTCAAATTATTCATGAATTCCAAAACCATAAACATCCAAAAACCTAACCCTAGAAGGTGAAACGCCAAAAGTCATGTGGGCCCCTATGGGTAAGTTGGTACCTCAACTTCCTAGGTTGTAATTTTTGCATACAACCTCCATTTTAGGCACGTGATTGCCCATTGGAAAGGTCTTTTAGAGAAATACACATTCCACTGTCAAACTTTGACTTTATCTATAGTTTGACTATGTCAAGCCAAAAAAACAACGTTTAGGGCCCCAAAACGACCCTGGAAGTACAACAAGATGTGATGACATGAAAACATACAAAATAATCCAGTTGGATTAGGAAAGAGGACACTAGTATCGACCTGGAGGATGTGTGGGGCTTCAGAAAACCCCATAAGTGTAGAACCCACAATTACAAAGAAGTAGAAAAGAACGTGTTGAACAAAAACAAACAAGAGGTTCTAGTTGGAATATGTGGGTGACCACCAATATCCACCTAGATCAATATTCCCCCCCTAGGAAGCAATGGTATCCATTGCGTTGAGTTCCCCCATCAGGTGAGGAAACTTCTGCTTGATTTGGCCCTGTAGGATCACTTGCCTTGGTGTACGAGTTTCCCTACCTTGACAACTCGATGGATAGATCCTCTGCTGGCGAGATCCCTTGACTTGTGTGTCCACTATATGATCAGTGGATGATTGTTCCATGTAGTCATGGTTGAGCTTTGTTGGCGTTAGCTATTTTTCGATCTCCGAGGTGTCCAATAATGGTGGAAAATATGGCCGAAGGAGGTCCATATTGAACATTGGATGCAGGCCAAGGAAGGGTGGAGTGTTGAGCTCAAAAGCATTGCTACCCACAACCTTGGTGATAGTGTCAGGACCATAGAGAAGTGGGATAAGCTTCTGATGGGGCCCCGTGAGATGCTACTTTTGCAAATGTAACCATAATTTATCGCCAATCTAAAAATGGTGTGGTAAATTGTGTTGATCATGGTGCTTCTTGTACTTAGGATTTCTGCAAAATCTCTCGGACCTGTTGGTGGATGTGTTGAATCAACTCAATGAATCTAGTGGCTTTGTTGATCATAGACTGATCATGGGAAGAGTATGTCTGTGTGGTGGCAAGAGGAAGTGCAACATCCATGGGTACCAAGGGTTGGAGTCCCATACCCACCTGAAATGGGCTATGGTCAGTGGACCTATGGAGAGCTCTATTGTAACTATGTTGAACATAAGGGGGACTCTCGTCTCATGCACATGGATGCTTAAAATTGTACATGCAAAGGATGTGTACAATCATCTTATTGACAACCTCTGTTTTTCCATCGGTTTGGGGGTGGACAACAGTGGATTTTGTGAGCTTGGTGTCCAACAGAGACCAGATACTCGACCAAAATGTGCCGAGGAACATGTTGTCCTGGTCAAAGATGATGGCTGTGGTATCCCAAATTGGACCCACACTCATTCGAAGAAGAGCTTGGAAGTATATACCACTGTGATATTCTTTTTGCAGGCTGTGAGGATGGCCATCTTTGAAAACCGATCAACGACCACAAATATGCAATCATTTCCTTGCTTGGTGGATGACAAGGTAGAAATGTAATCCATTTAGATGGATTCCCAAGTATTATTGGGAATAAGAAGAGAGGTATATAAGCCTTGCTTCTTGATGGCTGGCTTGGCAATGGCATAGACAGTGCAGGATCTGATATACTTGTTGACGTCCTATCGAATTTTTGTCCAATAAAAATGGTTCTGAAGAATGACCATAGTTTTCTCCACACCAAAATGTCCTGCCACCCGACTGTAGTGGGCTTCCCAAATCAGATTTGCACGCTCGCTTGTAGGAACATAGAGATGGCCCAAGTGGCATAAGAGTCCGTTCTAAATGTGAAAATTAGTGACAGTTGCACCTGTACCCAAGATCTGATAGGTGGTGGCGAAGTCCGGATCTTATTGATAAATTTGGGGCCACTTAGATGATTCATGTCCATAGGATTGGAGCACAGTGGTGAGTGCAGCCATAGGAGGCCAACTAAGGCAGTCGGTGACACGATTGGAGATACCTATATTATAATTGATGTTGAGATGGAACTATTGTAGGTAGATGGACCACTTCTCATGGTGGTCATTCTGGAATTTCCCTTTTGTGTGTATGAACTTCATAGGCTTGTGATCAATGTGTATGATCGTCTCTTTTCCCATAATGTAATGTTTCCATTGACGATAGGATTGTACAATGGAAAACATTTCCTTTTCATAGGTGGGGTATTTCTGGACATTATCGAAGAGTGTCTCACTATGGTATGATACCAGATTCCTGTGCTGAGTGAGAACTATGCCCACACCATAGTTAGATGCATGAGTCTCAATCTCGAATGGTTGCTACAGATCGGGCAAGGAGAGTACTAGAGTTGAGCACAAGAAATTATTTAGATCATCGAATGATTGTTTCTTCTCCTCCCCCCACACAAACTTGGCCCTACCACCACCCTTGGTCACCTAGTTGAGGGACCATGCAATATGGGAGAATCCCAACATGAACCGTTGGTAGAATTTGGATAGTCCCAAGAAGCTTTGAAGCTCGATCAATGTGGTCGATGTTGGCTAGTCACGAATGACTTGGATATTAGCTAGATCAACATGTACCCCATTCTCATCAACAATGTATCCCAAGTATTGGACTTTGTTCATGCAAAAAAGAGCATTTTTCCAAGTTGGCATATAGCTTGTGCTGCCGCAGAGTGCTCAAAACCTGTTGAATATGCCACATGTGCTCCTCCCACATTCTGCTGAAGATGAGGATGTCATCCAAATATATCACCACAAAGGAGTTGGTGAAGGGTCTCAATACATCATCCATCAACCTCATGAAAGTGGATGGTACATTGTTAAGCCAAAGGGCATGACTAGCCATTCGAAGAGACCTTCTTTAGATTTGAAGGTTGTCTTCCACACATCAGCTGGTTCGATGGGAACTTGGTGGTAGCCAGAATTTAGGTCAACATTGCTGAAGAAATTTCCCCCCTTGAGTTGGTCAATAAGGTCATCAATCTTGGGAATGGGGTACTGGTTCCTGACTGTGATTTTTTTTAAGGCTCTGTAATCAATGCAGAGTTGCCATGCCCCGTCCTTCTTCTGCACCAGTACAATCGAGATTCTGAAAGGGGAGGAGATAGGTTTGTTGTTCCCCTTTTGAAGAAAATATTGGATTTGTTGCCTGATTTCATCATTTTCCATTAGCGAGAGATGATAGATTGGTCCATTAGGTAGAGGTGCGACGGGGGTCAGATCAATTGGATGCTTGACTTGGCAGTGTGTCGATACCCCTGTAGGTGAGGAGAAGATGTCTTTGTATTCTTCCACGATACCATCCACTTGATTCTGCTGCAAAGAGAGGCTCTGTGTAGATTCCAAAAATTTGGTGATGAACTTCTGCTTACTATGAACATAGATCACAAAGAAGACGAACTTAGTGGTCTGTGAGATGATGTTACTGCATTGCTTAGAAAATATTAAAGAAATAGTAGTAGGATGTGCTACCTCATGTATCATGTACAATTGTATACCCAAAGTAATAATAATGTTGTAGGGTCTAGACTCATACACAACATGAAGCTTCCAAAAATATGGTTTTCCTAAAAGAACATCACAAACTTCAAGGGGATAAATATCACACAGTACCTAATATTTAAAAGGCTTGATGCCGTAGGGCAGACAACACTGTTGGCTGACACAAATATCTCTTCCTTGGCAAAGCCAGCTGATGGTATAGGACTGCGAGTGCGGTGTCATTGGTAAGTACAACCACTTGACAATCTCTGCTGAAATCAGGTTCTTATGACTCTCTCTATCGACAATAAGAGAAGCAAAGGCCCATTTGCCCATGTCTGAGAGTGAAAGAGGCGTTCTCCTTCCTCTATTTCTTCTGGTGCGCTTGGTCGGAATTTGGTGGTAGTGAAAATGGAACTGGGTTCAACATCAATAATTTGCTTCCCTCCTTCAGGATTTGATTAAGAATCAGAATCAACCTCTGACTTGGAAGCCTTCAGTTCGACCATGAGTGACTTCTTGGAGCGACATTCTTCGATGTTGTGCCAAGGGATTTTATGGTACTCACACCATTTTCCTGTGTCCTTCGTCTTCTCATTTCCCTTCTTATGTTGTGGGTTAGACTAGTTGTACCGAGGGAAGACATCTCGATTTGGTCCCATGCTGTGTGGGTTGGGGACACCTTTGCCCTGGTTCAACTGTCAGGGGTTTGTAGATCCAAACTCTCTCCTTTTCTGCTTAAATTTCTTCTCGATAGTGACCGCGTATCTATAATCCATGCCCAATGAGGCGATGTTCAGAAACTCCATTTATGTTTGAATGTATCTATTCAAACAACCATGATATTTAATCACCAGATGACGCTTAGAGTATTTGATACCCAATTTTGTGCACAGGGTATGGAAAATATTGGTGAAATATGGTATTGTCTGGTCCCTTTCTTGACGTAGGGTGGTCCATTTGGTATATTGGTCCTCGTAGCTTCCAATGGGGTAGTACTATTCTTTGATGGCATCTCAGAAGGAATCCCATGTAGGGGCCACCAAAAACATTGCATATTATTCTACTTCCCTTTGCTCAAAGTAAGTATCCCACCAATCTTTAACATGGGGAACGACCTTGAGGAGTGAAAAAGTGATATTTTCCCTATCGAAAAAATTGTGGACTGAAAAATACCCTTCAAGCAGATTCAACCATTTATCTACAACATCTGCATCTATCAATCCTTGAAATAATGAAATATCAAAATTTACCTGTACCTTGAAGGGGGTTGCATGGACGCTTGATGAAGATGCTTCTCCCATGGGAAACTATCGAAGGATCTATGCGACTTTATCCATCATTTCATTCCTTTGTCGCGTGAGGGATTCCTTGAGAAAAATTTTAATAGGATCTCTTGCTCCATCATATTTATCTTTGTCCCCCATGGGTTGTTGTCGGGCTCGGCGCGACCGATATTGCAATGGATTGATTGGTTCGAGTCCCAACTTCTTGTACTCATATCTTGTCGGGGACATGCACGAAGAAAAATAAATCAAGAGTAGACCTCTCTAATACCACTGATATGGATTTAGGAGCGGAATGAACTAATTAACATACTGAATATAATAAACACATAGATATGAAGAATAACACAGATATCCAAGGAACAATATCTTCTATTGAATAATGAAATAGGCTGAAATTGTAAAATTGCAGAACTGAAAACACTTTCTTGAATGGTGGTAGCTATCTCTGAGAAGAGATGTGGCTGATACGTGCATCCGTTGAGAAGAATGGATTAAAATGAGGTCCCATAGGAATTTTTGATATTATTCATGAATGGAAAAACCCTAGACATCCAAAAACCTAACCCTAGAAGGTGAAATGCCAAAAGTCATGTGGGCCCCTATGGGAAAGTTGGTTTAATTTGGTAACTTATCTTCCCAACATCGTAAATTTTGCATACAACCTCCAATTTAGGCGCGTGACAGCCTATTGGAAGGTCTTTCAAAGATCTACACATTTTTTTGTCAAAATATGACTTTGTCTATAGTTTGAATATGGAGAGCCAAAAAAACAATATTTAGGTCCCCAAAACAACCCTGGAAGTACAATAAGATGTGCTGACATGAAAACATACAAAATAAGCCAATTGGATTAGGAAAGAGGCCACCAATATCCACCTGGAGGATGTTTGGGGCTTTAGATAGCCCCAAAAGTGTAGAACCCACAATTACTAAGAAGTAAAGAAGAACGTGTTGAACAAAAATAGATAAGAGGAGCCAGTTGAAATAGGTGGGTGGCCACTAACATCCACCTGGATCAATTGGCCTCTAATCGAATGATTCCATGAATGTTCAAATTCAATTCATTTGTTCACATTCATTGGAATGTACTAGGGTACCTTGGGAGTGTTGGACTATTATATTATTTGCAGTGTAATTCTAGTCGATGGGGATCGACTGACAGTCGAATTTCAAGGTGTTTTGAATGGGTAAAGTCGAAGTCAAAGACATCGAAAACAAGTCAAAGGTTGAGGTGGTTTGACTAGGTAAATTCGAAATCGAAGAAATCAACAACAATTCAAAGGCCCAGGTGGTTCTACCAGGTAAATTCAAAGTCGAAGACATCGAAAACAAGTCGAATAGGTCAATCGACAAGAGGTTTACAAGAGAGCATGTGGAAACTGACTGGTAATACGACTTGGTAGTCGACTGTAACATAATCCTGAGTTTCATGAGATTTGTAGCCAATGATCTATGTGTATTTGTAACCATTTTTGGGTGTCGTTTATTTATGTTTTTTCCTACTATAAATCCTATAAATAAGGCATGTTCTAATGCTGTAAAAGCGAATCGCTAAGCAAGAATTTTGAGGTTGTTGCTCATGCACATGTAAGTTGAATTCGCTATAGGTTTGTTCTTGTGTAAATAAATAAGGTATGATGCCGATTGTGTCTTAAGTGTAAGCCAATGTTATGCATGTAACCTTTTATTCTAAATGAATAAGACAACAAGAGAGAATAATGCTAAAGGAATGTTGGTTTTCTTGTTTGGTTTTCCATGGTAAAATCTCTTTGTACTGTGTGTTTGCTTTGTCATTTAATTTCTTGTTTAAATCTTTCTTCCTCTCTTTTAATAGGTTTAGTGTGGAAGTGTTCCTCATTTCCTAACATGTGGTATCATATATTGGTTTAACAATCTTGGATCTGAGCTAAACCCTAGGTTCAATAAGAGTCGTAAGTCAGAAATATTTAAATATTGTGTTAAAGAATGGCGAGTAACTCGAGAATAGAGATAAAAAAATTCAATGGCCATAATTTTGGTTTTTGGAAGCCTAAAATTGAAGATCTCCTTGTAGATCAAGAACAATGTGAAACAATATGTCCAGGTACCATTCTGACAGGTATGTCGACGAAATAATGGGAGAAAATCGAGAGAAGGGAAAGGAGTACGATTCAAATTTGTCTTGCATATTTGGTATTGTTGAATGTATTAAAGGCATAGGAGTACGATTCAGTGGCATCACTTGGTGGATCCCTGCATTATGTCTCCTTCATAGATGATTTTTCCAGGAAGACATGGATATATTTCTTGAGGAAGAAATCATAGGTTTTCGAGAAATTCAAATAAGAATATTAAGGTGTTGAGAACTGACAATAGTGGTGAATTATATGTAATGGAATTTGATCAGTTCTCCAAGCAGTGTGGCATAGCATGCCAAAATACCACACCATATACCTCACAAAAAAATGGAATTGCTGAGAGAATGAACATAACATTGATGGAACATGAAAGGAGAATGATCAATGGCACTAGGCTCGCACAAGAATTCTGGGAAATGGCAGTCAAAACTACAAAATATCTATTGAATATGTCTCCTTCGTTGATGCTAGTTGACACGAATCCACGTGATGTATGTTCTGGTAAGAAGCCTTTGTTCTCACATCTCAAAGTATTTGGTTGTGATGGATTTTTTCATGTTCCCAAGGAAAAGAGGAGCAAGCTGGACAAGAAAGAATTCAAGTGTATTTCATTGGATACAAAGAAGGAATGAAAGGATATAAGCTATGGGATCTTGCATAAAGGAAAATAGTGTACAATCAATATGTGGTATTCAGAGAAATTGAAAGGAAGTCCGATCCTAAAGAAATGGTTCAAACAAATAATAATCTAGAGAAGGTGCGGTTTGAGATGAGAAATGGAGAAGATGATTTAGATGAGTCAACTGAATTATAAGAAGAGGTGGAATAATATACCCCAGTTGAAAGGAGGATAGAAAAAGTAAGAAAACCGAACGAAAGGTACAGTCCACCCGACTTCCATTTGACATTTGTGTTAACTTCCACCGACGATGAGCCCGAGTTGGTTGGGGAGGTAGTCGACTCAACAGAGGGAAACATTTGGAAGGAGGACATATGGTCAAAGAGATGTAATACTTGCACAATAATGAGATGTGGGACTTAGTCAAATTACCTAGTGGAAGAAATCTTGTCTCTAGAAAATGGGTATTGAAGAAGAAGATGAACGCAACAAGTCAAGTCGAGAAATTCAAAGCTCGAATGGTAGAGAAAGAATATTCCCAAGTTGAAGGAGTCGAGTTCGGTGATATTTTTTCCCCTATTGAAAAAATAACCTCCATTAGAGTACTAATGTCTCTGGCTGCAACATTTGATCTAGAAATATAACATACAGATATAAAGACAATGTTCCTACATGAGGACCTAGAAGAAGATATCTAAATGAAACAACCTAAAGGATTTGTAGTAAAGGGAAATAAACATTTGGTGTGAAAACTGAAAATATCCCTTTATGGTCTAAAGAAATCACCAAGGGTGTGGTACTAAAAGTTCTACACATGCATCCATAGTTTTGGGTTTGTGAGAAGAAAAGATGATCACTACATATATTCCAAAGAAGAAGGTAGGTGTTTCATATATGTAGCATTGTAAGTCAATGACATGTTTCTGATTGGAAACAACATGAACAAAATAAAGAAGGTGAATAAGTAGCTATTCTCCAAGTTCGACATGAAATATCTCGGTGCAATGAACTTCATTCTGGGAATGAATATCAAGAGATATCAAGCAACTAGAAAGATCTAATTGAACCAAAAGAAGTGTATTGAAACAAATTTGAAACGTTTTAGCATGCATGATTTCAAAACTGTGAAGGTACCAATTCCTATGGGAGTAAGGCTAATTGTTGAACAATGTCCAAGGACACGGGATGAAATAGAGGACATGGAACATGTTCCCTATGCAAGTGTTTTTGGTAGTCTATTGTATGTGATGGTATGCACTCGACTAGACATTGCCCATGCAGTGGGAGTGTAGAGTGGATACATGTCGACACCTAGGAAGGAACACTAGAAAATTGTCAAGAGAGTATTCTAGTATTTGTATGGCACACAATATTATTCTATATGCTACCAAGGAAAATATGGAGATGACAGTGAATTAATGTACATAGATTTGTCTATGCCGACTGGGATGGAGGCCTTGATTGACAAAGGTCGACCAATGGATATGTGTTCAATATGTTTGGTGGATAAATCAACTAGATGAGTAAGTGATACGTGATCATAGCCTTGTCAACAACAGAAGTTGAATACATGGCAGCCACTCGTGGAAGTAAAGTAGTATGGCTGCAAAGGTTGTGTTCAGGAATTGGGTTCGAGCAAAAAACTTTGAAGATAAGTTGTGACAGTAGAAGAGAAATATTTATGGCAATGAACCTATATTATCATTATAAGACTAAGAATATTGATGTACAATACCATTTCA
Organism: Picea sitchensis; assembly: GCA_010110895.2. Taxonomy (NCBI): domain Eukaryota; kingdom Viridiplantae; phylum Streptophyta; class Pinopsida; order Pinales; family Pinaceae; genus Picea; species Picea sitchensis. The sequence goes on from SNQJ01S0008272.1 coordinate 36,264, forward strand.
TGAGAGACATGGTAGAAATAAATAAGGTGCTACTAGAGAAAGTAGACACGTTGGAAAATATAGCAGACTCTTTGAACAAGTTTGTGAGTGTTGTGAAGTTCTCTTGGTGTAGAGAGGCAATGTGCATTATTTCCTTAGGTCTATAGATGATAGTTTAGAGATATCCTGGTTTCAACAAAGAAAACAACAAGTGGGAGAGTGATGGGTTGTTATATTCTTTGTAGTGTAATTCTAATCGAGGTGGATCAACTGATAGTTGAAGGTCAAGGTGTTTCAACTGGGTAAAGTCGAATTTCAAGACATCGATAACAAGTTGAAGGTCGAGGTGGTTCGACTGGGTGAAGTCGAAGTCGAATAAATCGACAATGAGTCAAAGGTAGAGGTTGTTCGACTGGGTAAAGTTGAAGTAGAAGGCATTGAAAGCAAGTCAAAGAGGTCAATTGACAAGACGTCGAGAGGCGGGCGTGTGGAAACCAACTAGAGAATGAATGAAGGTCGAATGGTAGTCGAATAGTAATCCGACTTGGTATTCGATTGTAACAAAATCATGAGATTTGAGGGATTTGTAGCTAATGATCTATGTGGATCTGTAACTATTTTTGGGTGCCTTTTCTGTAGGGTTTTTCCTACTTTAAAGCCTATAAAGAAGGCATGTTGTAATGTTCTAAAAGTGAATCACTAATCAATAATTTAGAGGTTGTTGTTCATGCAGATGTAAGTCGAATTGGCTATAGGGTTATTCTTGTGTAAAGAAAGAAGGTATGATGTTGATTGTGTCTTAGGTGTATACCAAGGTTATGCATGTAACCTTTTAATCTGAATGAATAAGACAACAAGAGAACATAATGATCAAGGATTGATGGTTTTCCCATTTGGGTTTCTAGGGTAAAATATCTGTGTACTGTGTGTTTTCTTTTTCATTTAGTTTCTTGTTTAAATCTTTCTTTCTATCTTCTTCTAGGTTTAGTGTGGAAGTGTTCCTCATTTTATAATAGGGAGTCATTGTCATCATTGGTGATTTCCCTTTCACTTGTTAACATTATACATCAATGACTAGTAATAAAGTGGTTTCTACCATGTTCAACATCTAGACATCTAACACATGGCTAGATTCATACCATTTCGGCGTCGAGATGAAGACCTTGGGAACTCCTCAGGAACCCAGGTTGCAATGGAAACTATTTGAGTAATTAGAATATTCTAGTATGGTAATCATGTTGGCGATCTCATTGATATATATGCTGTCACATAGATCCACTTTGTACTGGTTTGTGGCTATGCTTTTTCATGTTGTATCTCCACAGTGTATACTTTCGTGGCTATGAACTAATTGAGTAATGGAGATATGGATCCACATTGTATTTTTGGTGGCCATATCCTTAGTCAGGGCTTTCATGGATTTGCAGTGTATTGGTCGACGACCATGCTTTGATTCAAGTGTATTCCGAGCATGGGTATGCCTACCTTGGGGATGATAAGTATATACTATTTGATGTTTTCTTGCAACTTCCACCCAAATTTCCTATTCGAACACCCTCACATACATGTTTTTGTAAAGTGTTTCGACCATCAGTTTCTCTTCTGACCTCACACTTTAGGGGGCATCTGTTACACACTTATTTGTCACACTTAAGTGAGGGAGTTTTTTTCATGATCCCTAGACATGTTGGGGAATAAATTTATCATATGAAGGTCAAAATACTATGTGCACATATATTATTCATTTTTATTTAAAAAGGAAATTAATTTAGTGTGAGAATCCACCTCACATCTAGTTTCCTAATTTCAAAGGGAAGTTGAGAGTCTTATAGATGGTTGAAATATTTTCTCAAACCGATATCCTAATTTGATGGATCTTGAGAGATATTTCCTCCCTAAAATCCTTTAGTGATATTTCCTCCCTAAACATATTGGAGATCTCAATTTAGTGGATCTAATGAGTGATATTCTCCATGGTGGTTAAACCTCCAACTCCTATATAATGAGGGAATTCCAAGGTGAATGGGGAGAAAGGATTTCAGAGTGTCAAACCTTTGATCTTGTAAGGAGAATTCATCATAGCATCATAATTCTTATATTCAGGAATTTAGGAGAGGGTTGGATATGAGAGATTAGAGGAGTTGTTGCAACGTCAACATTGGATTGTAAGTGCTTCACCATATATTTCTATTAATATATAACTTGGCCTATTCCATTCATGTTTTGTATCACTTGTTACATGCATGTCTATTGTTGTAAAGTCATCGTAGATAGATCTATTTTCACCTAAAAATATAGTGTAAAAGAATGATATTTATCTTATTCTTTTCATATATGTTCTTGCACGTGGGAGCTTAGTCAACAAGGTCAAAGGTTAGAGAAGCAAGGAAAACCATCGTAAAAAGGTACATCACCCATATCTTTCCTCTTATTATGATTGTTAAAGTAGGTCTAAAGGGAAATTAGTTACCATTTTTTTCCTTCTGTCTTGGATCGAAGGAAACCCGATCCAAGGGCGATTTCACCTGTCCACAGGGGGAATTCACCAAAACAACTACGTAAGTGTTTTCACTATGACATAGTTAAATCCAAAAAACTACTACAATTTAATAAAATTTATTATTTTTATTTTTCATTCATTAGGTAATTATTTTTTTATTACTTTTTTTAATTTATTGAACATTCACTAAAATTAGCAAGTTAGACCTAATATTGGTCATATATACACACTCTTCTTTCATATTCTTCACTTTGCATTCAATTTTTTTTTTTTTTTTTTAAAACCGAAACTGGGCAATTTATATGATCAAAAAGGTTGTATCAAAGATAAATAGAACTAATACAACATACTAAATGTCCTTTGGTTTCAAACAAGATGCAAAGGTCTAGGACAAAATACAAAATTTGCATAATTTTGCTAGAAAAATTCCTTGTTCTCATTGCTACTACATATTATATAATAGATGCCTAAAATACTGATAACCTTAAAGAACATTTACTTAACGAAATATATGGGCATATTTTGGCCTCTTCTAGATCTATGTTGGTTGGTACTAATTCTTGATCTTTGATATCCATATCCTCAATGAGATGGTGCATAATCTCCTCTTCCTTCAATTCCCCTTGACCCGAGTTTTCAAAAATCCATTGGTTGGATGCCTCATACTAAGCATATTTATGAAAATTTCACCACTAGGTTCCTTATCATATTGCATTATTCTTCAAGGATGGAAATATGATGTTTAAATTTAACTAGAGTACTCATTTTAGATGCAATTTGGGAGATACATTGTTGTTAACTATCATGGACATCATAAGTAATAGAGAAGATAGATGGTATGTTGCTTTGTAGAATTTTTTCATTATACCGAATAATCCTCCAAAGTTCTTTCAAATACAAATGGCCCATAATTGATAATCCAAAACCTAAGGGAAAATCCACAAGGGGAATCTAAAACTTAAAAATCAAATAGACCCATGGCCCTAAACCTTAGATTTCTTGTAGGAAACTAGCATGAAACATAGAGAAGAAAAAAAGAAACCATAAAACCAAAGTAGGAATGAAACCAAGTCTTGAAAGTTAAGATTCATAAAAATAGCACCTGAGAAATACCCCCTCCCATTGATAAATATAACTCCACACTAGCTAAGATGAATTAGGCCTAATGAATCAGGACCCTCAACATTCATAATTTATAAATCGACTGAACCAAAAACACTTAAAGAAAGAAGAATCATGAAAATACCAACCACCAACTTGTAAACCAGAGCATGTTTTGGGTGGAGGTTAACTAAGTGGAGAGGCTTCCCACATTCCTTCTAGCACTCCATAATAATCCAACACTACGTAATCCCACCTCACCTGGGATAAATGATACTTCAACATTCCAAAAAGAACATCCCTAAGAGCCTGAGAATGTGTGATATACATGTGGCATAGTAAATCCATGGTACTTATCATTAAGTGGAACTAGCGTGTGATAGACACGTGGCATAATAAATCCATGGTACTTGTCATTAAGTACATGTGATTTATTAAGGTATGGTTTTGGAGGTTAATAAACCATCAATCATAATCTCCCCCATTTTTAATCATATTGCATCATTGGATAGATAATATTCTTGATGATTGTGACCCATTAAGACTTGATAAAAGGAGATTTTTTAAATTACGATGACCACCTATTGAGCTCATGCTAGAATGTAAGGTAGTTTGTAATTGACCGGAAGAGATTTCTTGTTCATTAGTTGGATGATTATGATTGAGTCTCCCACCACTATTAGAGATTTAACTACATCCATGTAGTAGTGCATATACTTCTTCTTGCTTATTTAATGAGATTCCCAAACCCTCGGCATGAGACAATTCTATTTTTCCTTCGGGATCAATGATGATCCCCCTGCACCTACCACCCCTCACTTTGCATTCAATCTTCAGGAGCATTGCAAGTATTTGGATCCATTTATAATGGAGTTTCAATATCACCAAGGAGACATTAAAAAAGGAAATTCTAACACTTAAATGGTTCGTAATTTTTTCAATATTTATAATTTATGAAAAACCTTTTTTTTTTAAGAACAAACCCTAAACTGTATAGTTTTTTTCATATTTTTTGAGAACAATATGAACTTTTAAAAATATTTTTCAAAGAAAAATATTAGAGATTTTAGGAGATTTTAGGGGGTGGAAGCCTAACTTTAGTGACAAAAAATGGGAAAAAAACAGAAATAAAGGGAAACACCATATTTTTTAAAAATACAATATAATAAAACCATAATTGTATATTTTTAGTTTTGTTTCTTTCATTTATTTATTGTTATTATAT
>SNQJ01S0008272.1:66556-82813 GCA_010110895.2 Picea sitchensis
GGATGATTTACCAGAAGAGATTCAGGAACTGCTGGAAGAGTTCGCTGATATCGTAGTGGATGAATTACCTCGTTCGTTGCTACCAATGAGAAGTGTGAGTCATCATATTGATCTCATACCAGGAGCCAGTTTTCCAAACAAAGCCGCATACAGATTGACGCCGCAAGAGAATGAAGAGGTCAAAAGGCAAGTCCAGGATTTGTTGGACAAAGGTTTGGTCAGGGAAAGCTTGAGTCCGTGTGCTGTTCCTACAGTACTTAGTCCGAAGAAAGATGGAGGCTGGAGGATGTGTACTGACTCAAGGGAGATTAATAAGATAACCATCAGGTACAGATTTCCATTGTCGAGGATGGATGATTTGATGGATTGCTTGAGTGGGGCAAAGTATTTTTCAAAGATTGATTTGAAAAGCGGATATCATCAGATTTTCATGAGGGAAGGTGATGAATGGAAGACAACATTCAAAACCAACGAAGGTTTGTATGAATGGCTTGTTATGCTGTTTGGCTTAACAAATGTGCCAAGTACCTTCATGAGGTTGATGAACGAAGTCCTGAAGGAGTTCATTGGAAAATTTGTCATTGTGTATTTGGATGACATACTGATCTACAGTAAAACAATGGCAGAACACTTGAAGCATTTGGCTACAGTGATGCATAAATTACAGCAGGAGAAGCTGTTGGTAAACATGAAGAAGTCCTCATTCATGAAGACATATCTCATTTACTTGAGATTTTTTATTTCGGAAAATGAGTTGAGGATGGATCCAGATAAGGTGGAGGTAATGAAGAATTGGCCATCACCGAGGAATATCTTTGAGGTGAGAAGTTTTCACGGATTGGCTAGTTTCTACCGGAAGTTCATCAGGAATTTCAGTGGAATTAGTGCAGCGATGATGGATACAGTGAAGAAAAGACACAAGTCTTTTCATTGGACTGAAGAGGCTGAGAAGAGTTTCAATCTGTTGAAGAGGAAGATCACAGAACAACCAGTTTTGGTGTTGCTGGATTTTCGAAAGACATTTCAAGTGAAATGCGATGCAAGTGGATTCGCAATAGGGGCAGTCTTGAGTCAGGAAGACAGGCCAATAGCATACTTCAGTGAGAAGCTGAATGAAGTGAAAGTAAAATACTCCAATTATGATAAGGAGTTTTATGCTATCATCCAGACATTGAAGAAATGGAGGCATTACTTTATTCCGAAAGAGTTTGTCTTATACAGTGACAACCATGCATTGCAGTTTGTGACTCAACAGGAGAAGTTGAATCAGAAACATGTCAAATGGGTTGAGTATATGCAAAATTTCACTTTTGTGATTAAACATATTTTTGGTACTGCTAACAAAGTGGCTGATGCTTTGAGCACGAAGTGTTTGCTATTGTAGTAGTTCAAAGTCAAAACGTTGGGTTTTGATGATCTCAGAAATATGTACGCAGATGATCAGGATTTTGGGGAAGCGTATGAAGCAGCTGAGAATCCAATTCTCAGGGATAGAAGCCAGTGGGTAGAATACATGATCCAGGAAGGATTGTTGTTCAAGGGAAATCAACTGTGTATTCTGAAATGCTCCATGAGGGAGAATCTGCTAATTTACAATGAAGGATTGGTAGGGCATTTTGGTCATGACAAGACATTCGCAAAGCTAAATGAGTCATATTTTTGGCCAGGAATGCAAGCAGACGTCAAGAGATTCGTGGACAGATGCAAGATTTTCCATCATTTGAAGGGAAGGAAATAGAATGCGGGGTTTTATCAACCATTTCCCATACCAGAGAGGCCGTGGGATGCAATCAACATGGATTTTGTATTGGGGTTGCCTAGAACACAAGGAGGTGTTGATTCAATCTTTGTGGTGGTGGATAGATTTTCCAAGATGGCACACTTCATTCCATGTCAGAAAACCAGTGACACAACTCACATTGCTAATCTATTTTTCAAAGAGGTCATTCGACTTCATGGGTTGCCAAGAAGTATAGTTTCGGATCGAGATACAAATTTCATAGGGAATTTTTCGAGGACCTTATGGAAGAAGTTGGGAACTAACTTGTCATTTAGTTCAGTGTATCATCCTCACAAGGATGGACAGACAGAAGTGGTGAACAAAAGTCTGGGAGACTTGCTGAGGAGCTTGGTGACAGAACACCACAACCAGTGGGACAACATATTACCACAGGCAGAGTTTGTGTATAATGACTCAGTCAACAAGAGCATATNTATGGAAAAGTCTATTTCAGGTTGTCTATGGAATACATTCAAGAGGAATTTATGAATTGAGGGATTCAGAACAGACTGCGACTAGGAGCGCTAGTGCAGAAGATTTCGCAGAGGTGATGAAAGAACTTCACAGTCAGGTGAAGGAGCGACTGCAGAATTCGAGCCAAGAGTACAAGCGTAGAGCGGATCAGCATAAAAGACAACTTCAGTTTGAGGTTGGTGACTTGATTCTGGCACATTTGAGGAAAGAAAGATTCCTGAGAGGAACATATAATAAACTGAAGATGAAGAAAATCGGGCCATGTAGGGTCTTGAAGAAATTTTGGGCAAATGCTTATGAGATCAAATTACCCGATGGGATCAAAATTTCTCTGATATTCAATATCTCTGATTTGTACCCATATAAGCCTGAGGAAACAGGAACAGGAGATGAATAGACAGTAATCCAGTGGAGAAAACATATGCCAGTTGTAGATAAGCCACAGATGGAGTACATACTGGACAAAAGAGTGAGCAAGAGGACCGAGCGGAAAGAATACTTTGAGTATCTGGTCAAGTGGAAGAATCATCCAGTTGAAGATGCCAGTTGGGAGAATGAAGCAGAGATACAGAGGCATGGATAGACTGTGCACGAGCTCATGGACAAGAGCCCATGAAATCTTTCAAGCCAGGGAGCATGATGCAGGAGCATCACCAACATCAAGCGAGCCAGCGCGGAAGCGAAGGACAACTGGACAAGCCAACACAAATTTTTGAATTTCTCTTGGATTTGATGCGCGGACATAAATGTGGCAATTTAATGAAGCGCACTTGTATAATGTAAACAGACCTGGAGCGGATTGCTCTCGTCCTTGGTAGGTAGAAGGAATTTATAGTAGTTAATGCAGGTAGATAGAATTTATTTCTAGATTAGACAGTTTTAGAGCGCAAGAGGGAAACGGGATATAGACACCCTCATTGTGTATTGTAATATTATTATGGAAGATTGGAGCAAGAGCATACAGAGAGCTGTGTAAGAACACCCATGTATAGATATTTGAATTAATAGAAAGAGGTTGATTCAAATTCATGGTTTTGTGTTTGTTCTCTGTGTATTGATGTTGAATGCTATGCTCATGAATGGTTGCTTCCAGTTATACATTTTCTTTATATGTTGTGTATATGATTTCATGTTTGAGTTTGAATTCTGAACAGAAGAAGGAATGAGTTTCAATTGTTTCTCTATCTGAGCGAGAGCTCCTGCAAGGCGTGCAGTTGAAGTGTCCACAAGGAGTGCGTTGACAAAGGGTTCACACAGGGTCACTTTTCTTCTCATTCACCCAGAAGTGCAGTTGGGCACAAGAGCCCTGCAAAGAGTGTGCAGGCCGAGTGAAGTCTTAGGGTTGCGAACCTGAGCAAAGCAATTTGAGACTGCTGCTGCAGGTGTGCGCAGTGTCGAAAGCAATTCAACACTTGGAAGTGTCTGAAGGTTTCCGCAAGGAGTGTGCGCAAAAGTCTTTTCTAAGGCTCAGAGTTATAGAAAGCTCAGGAAGGATAAGGCCTTCAAGATTGTTGAAGGACAATGCAGGGAAGCTGTGACTAGAAGTCTGTAAGAAGCGCCATAAGTTTGCGCCGCAGGTGGACGAGTTTCACGGAGGAACACTTGGTTATTCTTAGAAAATGTCAAGGAGGAAGGATGGTCGGAATTCTCTGAGGAGAATTTGCGAACTTCCATGAGTTGTTATATCTCACAGAGAAGAAGGGGAGATACTGCAGGTATGCCCGAGAGGTTGAAAACTCAGGAGGGGCAGGACCGTTGATCCGAGCCACAAGGACCATTGGATCCACACGTGTAGACGCATATCGGAGTTTCATGGGTGGAAATCCTGTGAACATTGCAGCGGGAGTCGTGAAATCGCGAAACGCGATATTCCGACGACTAAGGGAACAATGTGGGGCCACAGGAGTCGGCGAGGAGGACAGGTGGCACACCATATCGGGGTTTCATGGCGAGAAGTCCCGAAACAATTGTATCAGGATTCGCGATACTGCGAAGTTCGAAATGCTGATGAGGTGTAGCATTGAAAGGTCAACTCACGTGTGTATTGGAGTTTCGGCTAATCGGGATTCGGGAGTCGGGGAAGCAAGTTCCTTGACATCGTGAGCATCGAATTCGTGATAGAGAAAGTCCCGAAAGGGTAAAGGAAAAGGTCAGCATTAACTTGTATCGGGTTTTGGTGATTTGAGAGACCAACGCTCGACCACTGACCTCGCGAAGTCACGAAGTCAGATCTCCCGATTGTAAAGAGGGGGATCCTACGAAGATTGTTGTGGGTGCAGATTTCCCGATAGGGAAATAGAAGAGCGTTAGAGTTCTTCGGGCCATGTGAAAGAGAAGATCCTGTGAGCACGCGAACCTTCCGACCTGCGAGTTGTGGAAGGAGGGCATCACCATCAGTTTACCTCATCGCCTCCTCCTCCTCCAGGTGAATCAGACACAGTTTCCTCCGATGCGTTGTTTATGTCCTGCACTTCTTCCTGTTTCTTCTTTTTCTTTGCGCTGCTTGGTCCATCATACTCAGTCCTAGTAACCCTAGGACTTCTGATGAGGTTGGGGTCGTAGAGTTCTGCATCTCCAACTGGCACAAGGAATTCAGCTAGCCATTCCTTTTTTTATCTCCTCCATATCTTTGTCAGTCAATTTGTTGTACAAATAAATCTCCTCTTTACTTTCATCCCTGCACAGTGATGTAAATGAAGTGTTGGTCTGCACGGAACTTTGCTAGTGGCCTGTAAGTATGCAAGGTGCTTGAAGTCATTCAGGGGAATGACTCAATGGCACACGTGAGCTGTAAGTAGTAAGTGTGTAACACCGCATTTCATTTCCATTGATTCTCCATATCGCTCATGTTCCACAAGGTGGTGAACCTCGCGGCCAATGGTTCTGATGGCTCAACTTCTGGGAATGTCGCTCCCTCCGACATCTCCCAAGAGACAAATTATATTAAGATCAACAATCAAATGAAGTGGAATTCATAACCTTGGTCTTGCACTTCGTGGGAGTCCTTCTCCAACTCATTGATGAGGTAGCTCACCCATTTAATCTGCATGCCCTCGACGCACTTCCCTGCGAGGTTGACTACGAAGGCTGTAACTTGCGTAGGGCGGTTCTTTCTGATGAGCTTTCCCGCTATCAACTAACAAGATGGGTAGACTGTTTCGTCTTGGATGGAGGCTACCTTGTATCCTCACTTCCCTTTCTCCACATCGCCATACGCCTCCTTTATTTGTTGCATCGAGTAGCGATATGGAACCTTCCCTGGGTAGAATTGATGAGGGTCTAGTCCCTGCATGCTTAGTCCAGTAATGAGGTGGATCAACGCTGGATCCACAGTGATGCACCTATCCAACCACATGTACCTTCCATGGAATCACGACAGGAGGAATTTAATGCACGCGTTAACCTCCCGATGTTTGTCGAAGTGTGGGATATTCATCACATTTAATATAGTTGACCTCGTGATATCCTTGATCCATGGTGGGGGAACTATCTTAGGCTTCTTCCCAGTCATCTTTGTCAGGTATCTGTGCGACGCGAGCATCCCATAATTATTCCTGTCGCCGAGGTTGAAATCACTTATCTTAAGAGATGGGATCAGTCCCAACTGCGGTCATATTGCACTTATCCCTTTTGGGAGGTATGTAGTGATGAGTGTGTACTCAAAATCTCTTGGGACGTTGTCACGACTAATTGCGCCAACCAAAGGCAGGATGTAGTCGGGAAGGACCAATGGGATATGCTTTGTGTTTTCCAGATCGTCGCAGTGCTTGATTCTCTTCTCTGTCACGGTTCGGGATGACCCAGATCGACATCCAGTCGAGGGGGATGCTTGCAATCCTCTCGTCGATGAGGCATGTACTCCCATGGACATGAATTTTTCAGCCATAAGGTCTATTAATATCTCCTCCACATACTTCTCTACTGCACTGTGTTCGCGCGACATACATGCTCATGGTCAAATAACTCGGGTAGGCGAACAGATACTCAAGGTAATTAATGGTGAGTTCTAGAAAACACAACGCGGTAGGAAATAACTTCTCTATTATCTTGAATATATTAGTTTGCAAAAGTGTTCCCGGTGCGACATTCAATGGAATAAATCGACAACGTCGTAACAGATTCCTCCAATGGCCAGGAATACCTCAATCCATCCGTTATGGTGCGGTCTCAATGGTCCAATGGTGATCTTTCCGATAATAACTGCATTTATAACCATTCCAGAGCGCCATTCTAACAGTCGAGACGCCTCCAATGGTCACATAGCTTCGCCATGGAGAAGTGTCATTCTGCGTTGTTCTTCTATTCCGACGAGGTTCAAGTTTTGTAAGCCTGCCTTCTGCGAAGTCTTCTCTGGAAATTCCTGCAGTCTTTCTAGCTTTTCCTTCTTCTTATTGATCTTTCTTGCCTTCTTTCATGTGATCCGAGTCTCTGGGTCCCTCTTTCCATTCTTATTCTTATTTTCTCTTAATGTAGTAACTTCGCACTACTGATTTTCTCTCAAAGGGTTCAAATGTGATACTTCTTCTCTTACTATTTCTGGGGTAGGTGCTCTTCTCTCTTGCGTGGATAGGTTTTTCAAACCTTCTTGCATTCTTTCAACTTCGACATCTAAGTTTCTGGCCCTTAGTTGCTTCGACTTGTCCTCTTGTTCTTATATTAGTCGCTCTATTTTCTTGTCTATGAAGTCCCTTAATTCTTTCTTTTTCTGTTATGTGGTTTCCTCTTCTTCTTTCCTTTGGATATGATCTTTCTCAATCCAGGGCTTTCCTAACACAAGTGCAAAAGGAGTGCTATTCTCAACAAACTTAATGAACTCAAATTCTTCTTTAGTCGATGCTCCATGGGATATCATAGGTACATGAGTAGTCTTCCACATATGGTTATCATCTTTCCTTTAAACAATCCTATCCCTCCTAATGAAGGAATCATAGCAGGATTTCCCAAAATTTCCTAAGTGCTTTCTGGCATGATATTCACCCATGTTTCCTCATCTAGAACAAAGTCTATGTCGAATTCTCCTATTCTTTTTTCTATGCACTCCTTCTCTTTTAATATATCTGGTAAACTGATGTCTCTGTGATCATTTAGTGTTTCTTTCATCTGCAATAATATAGTCTCTGATTCTTTTTGGTGCTCTAGCATATCCTTAGTCTCTTGACCTTCTTCATAGTTTTCTTGTATCGTATTCATCTTTTCAACTTTAGCAATCATTCTAGGGCAATCCAAAACCTCATGACCAACAAATTTACAACAAAGACAAGTAGGGCCTACACTAGGGCACTCCTTTACAAGATGTCCCGGTCTTCTGCAACTATAACATAGTGTTAATCCTCTCTTTCTTTTAAACGATCCCCAACCTTTCATGTACTGCGCACTAGGATCACAGTGATGGGCTTGCAAAAAAATCTTTCTAGGATCTCACATCCACTTGTTAGTCCAAAAATTATTTCTATGCATAGGAATAACATATCTTTCACTATCTTTATCAAATTTATTCGTATCAAATCTTCTTTCTTCTAGTTGTGCCCTAGTTTTTAGAATAGGACAAAATCTATCAAAAATACCTAGATCCATACTTTCAAAGAAAAATTTTCCACTTATCTTACCTTTACCAGAGCACAAAGCTTTAATATATTACCTCTTTTCTTCAGATCATGCTTCTCGTTTAGCACAGAGCTTCACAAGTCAAGTAGAGTATTGCGCTCTACAACAACAAATCTACGCACAAATCTTTTTTTTTTTTTTTTCAGTTCCCAACAATCACAGTTTCAGGTCCTGGCAACATAACCATTTGTTGGCATAGGGGAAGACCTAGGGTTCAACGCTTCAACAATGCACCAACAAAACCCTAACTACCGGCCCTTTCGGAAACACCTGCGAAGTAGATGAAGTATCACCCGAGGTAGAGGCAGGGGGGGTTGCAGCAATCAGGTGTCTACAACCTAGATGGGACACAGATATGTGATCACAATGCTTAACATAACACTTAGACAATAACATTCATTAGTCTTTAACCCTTATTCACATTGCAGGTTAAACCCTAATTATAGAACAATGCAATATTAATTAAGATCTAAGAACATCTAACCAGTTAGCACATAACATATGAATAAATCTAACATTCATTCATATACTAACCACTAAGCATAAATGGATCTACCTATCATGCATCAAAATCATTACACTAAGCAAGTAAATACATAACAACATGAAGAACATAAAAAAAATCACATTGACACAGGATATACGTGGTTCACCCCAGTGTGGGGCTACGCCCACCAATATTCTACTCTTCTTATTAGTCTTTTCCAATCTCCTTACAGGCACCAAGCCACAAAACCAACTCCGCGAAGGATAGGAGATCTGCGCGCACCTCGCCAGATCCTCCTTCCCTGAGTTAGGTCAAAGCACAGAGCCTTTACACAGTCTATGCACAAAGAACTTGCAAAACTCTTGCACTTAGCTCTGCAAGCCTTAACACATTCATGCACTAAGCCAAATACCACTTAGGATTTGCACGAAGCTAACCATATTTGATCTACCACTTACAATGCCTAGCTACTTATTTATACATTGGAAAAGGGGCCTCAACATGAGTAAACCCAAGGGCCAACATCCCATACCCATTACATAAACCCTAAAACCCAAAAATCCTGCAAAAGGGGTGAGATCCCGTGATCTTTTCTTCACCTGGGTGCTTCTTCTTTGACCAGCCTGTCGAAGTCCCAAAAATGGTCAAACACGACCAATGTTTTCACAAAACTTGGTTGAGGGCCAACAATGGCCCCTTTGATGCTTGGGGGGCTAAGGGGGAAGAGGATTACCCCTAACATTGGCTGGGAGGTATCGGTGAAGTACTCATGGTTAGGAAGTGGGGAGATGGATGGAGCACAAGTGCAGGAGATCATATTCGACTTCTCTCCTTCGGTCACGATATTTTGATTTTGAATTTAAAATTATGTCAAAATTTTATTTTGTATATGTTTTAGAATTAGTCTATTGATTGACGATTGGGCGAAGCCGGGTGGCTGCCGAATGATTCCTATGCAATTTTTATCCCTTTCATCCTCTGCGATTTTCCATATTGCTCAGCATAGTCATGCTTTCATTCTTCTAAGTGATTTTTCCATAATACTCAACGAAATTATGTTGCATTCTTCTCAACAATTTTTCCTTAATAACTGAGCGAAATTATGTTGCATTCTTCTCATCAATTTTTCCTTAATAACTCAGCAAAATTATGCTGCATTATTCTCAACGATTTTGCCTTAATACTCAGTGAAATTATGATGCATTCTTCTCAACAATTTTTCCTTAATAACTCAACGAAATTATGTTGCATTGTTCTCAACGATTTTTCCTTAATACTCAGTGAAATTATTGTTGGAAATATGACAATATAGGTTGGCATTGACAATAGATATGTGATGATGATAATAGCATTGATGGCATTGACATCGACAGTGTTACATATATTTAAATCTGAACATCTAAAACATAGAAGAACATGTTGACATTATGCTGCCTATGACGACATGTCTATGTTGACAGAGCCATTAATGAGGCAGTATGATGAAAATGTTGATGGCTGGCATTGAAAGATAAGCAATGTACATTGGGCATGTAAAATGACATAAGAAATGATGTATGTTGAATTGTTGACTGTGATGGTTAAGAGGCACTTTGTTATGACAAGCCCAAAACCAAACAGAGAATACAGTCCCAACTTGCAGACATAAATGAATTTCTTGGCCAAACATGGACTATTAGAGAATCCATTTATATATTTTACAATATTTAGGCTGAAGTTTTGCAACATGGTGTCCAAGACCATAAAATTTGAGAAGGGAAAGAAAATAGCAAGTAAATTGAAGAAAGTCGTAATATGGGTGACAACGGTTGCGGTGACGATTGCAGAGATGAAGAAGGTGATGAGACATGAGAATGAGAGGAAGTCAAGAAACCTGAAACAGTTTGATCCATTGGGGATGAATCAATTGGAGATGAATCCAATGGACCTGATGCAGATCGATAAAGAAACAAGTTTAGCGAGTGAGAGCAAGCCAAGCAACTTAGAACAGTTCGATCAAGAACACATATGATGCAATTAAAGTTAAAAAAATGCTGCAAATGAGGAGGCAACACTAGAAACACTGAAACTAAACATTAGAAGGTTGCAGAAGGCACAAAATGATCTTCAACATATTATTGTAATTGCGACCAACATGCTATTGGTGAGAAAAGCACTTGCTGGGAAGGGAGTTCCAGCTGCAGAGCTTGATACTGTCCTCCGTGGTGAAAATAAGAAACTAAATGACATCCTTAGTAATCCTTCTATAAGCATTCATCATATTGGCCACTTGTTGTGTCATCTTTGCTTTCCATATGGGAAAAAGATGAAGCTAACCAAGAGATGATGACAAGGATTTTGAAGAGGAGCTTGTCTGTAGATGATGTTGTATTTGTGAGGGTTTCAACTACTGTATGTTCTACAATTCAAGCATTAATCCTTGTTGGTAAATTTTTACATGGTCGATCGTTGGCGAAGTTGGATCTGAAGCGAATGAAGAGTTGCAGGCGGAGTCTCAAAAACCGTTCGATCAAATGATCGACGATGGCGATTGATTTGTCGATTGGGATTTATCCCACATTGGCAACGGGGTAGAGTTCATATGAGTTTATACAGACCACCCTCACTATACGTATTAGATGCGTAGTGAAAAGGTATGGCAGGGACTCTAGGTTCTTGGACTTCACATGAGGATCACAAGCTTGGAGCCCGGGAAGACCTATCAACCCCTGTACCTTTTGGAAGAAGTGAAAAAAATCGTTGATTTATCGAGGAGATAATCTTGTCTGTTGGATTAATATTTTTTTTAATACATTATTGGCACGACGGTCATATGGGTGGTCGAGGGTTTAAAACTTGTTAGTTATTTTTAGTTGGAGGAACTTGCAATGACATAGAGACTGCTATGTATATCGGTAACTTTGTCATAATGCCAATGTTGGAGGATTTATAAGTTCAAATGTTTGTGAATAAACATTCGGATGTTGAGACCACTGTTCTTGTCAGAGTTTTTGGCATACTTCCAATTGTGGAGGTTCGCAAAAACTAGTTAGAGAGCTGCACAACAAAAGCACAAAGACAATGACTCAGATAACATCACATTATTCAATGAAATCCCTGGTGTGATAACTACAATTCATAACTAATATTAAAATAATAATTTGGATGCTTAAATCTTGAAAGTATCGCTTTAAGGAAGTATTGTGATATTTGTTAATATTTGTATTACACATTAACATGGTAATTGGATTTGAGATGTAGATCGAAGAGATGTGTGGTTATGAAAAGTCATGTTAATGAATGTGTTAATTAAAAAGGGTTATGTAATCTTAAATGAAGATATGTGATGTTCATGAAAAGTTGTGAAATTTAATGAACAAACATGTTGTTTTGATGAAGAGTTATGTTGAAGACATTTATAAGTGTGTTGAGATGTGAAGGAATAGAGGGGACTGTAGCAGAGACATTGAAGATCAAATATAGAAAGAGACAGAGAAGCAATCATGATATCCATTGCATGATATAGAAGATTTATGGATTTATGAACAAAGGGTGGATGGGAGGTGCTAGGGAAGGTTGGAGCCTGCAGGGGAGTAGGCACTTCCTTGTCAGTTGTAGCTGACTAAATAGGGGGTTGTAGCCTCCTACCAGTTGGAGTTAGTGAATAGGGGTGTGGGTACATCCTAATCAGTGTGTGCTAATCTAAAGAGGAAGAAAACATCTTCCTTCTATTGTAACTTGTAAAACAAAGATTTTGTAGTTAATAGAAAAGTGTTTGTTGTTTTCCCAATTGGGTTCCACGATAAAACATTGTGTTCAAATTTTGTTTGCATTTCTGCAATACATAATTAACAAAAGTAAAAATTAGATAAAATTATTCTGTCAGTGATTCACACCCCCCCTCTCAGTGACATGATCTGATCCTTCAATTGGTATCAGAGCAAGATTTCTTCACTAAAAAGTTTAATCACTTGAAGAGAAATATACATTAGAATGGATCAGCAGTTGAAGATGTCATTAAAAGTCCCCCTATTTGATGGATAAGACTATGTTTTCTGGAGTATTAAAATGAAAATATATTTGATGTCCATTGGACTGGAAGTATGGACATTAGTTGAAAAAGGATATGATGTTCCAAAAGTCACTCCCATAGAAGAAGAAGACAATAAGAAATTTTGGGAACATGCAAAGGCCTTAAACACACTACAATCTGGACTGAGCAAGAAGATCCTTGCTAAATTACTAAACTGTAAAAATGCAAAAAAACTCTAGGATAAATTGGAAACTATATATGCAGGAGATTCCAAGGTATAGAGGGCCAAACTTCAGACTTTCAAAGTACAATATGAAGGTCTAAAAATGAAGGATGAAAAAAATATCTCAGATTACTTTGAAAGAGTTGATAATATTGTTAATGCAATCAAAGGTTTGGGAGTAGAAGTGTTTGGCAATGAGTTAGTTGAAAAGATACTAAGAGCACTACCTATGCTATATAATCATAAAGTGCCCACTCTTGAAGATCGATAGAATCTAGATCAACTCACCATGGATGAATTGTATGGAATTCTCATAGCCTATGAGTTAAGATTAGGTCATGAGAACCTCCCAAAAGGAGAGGCAACCTTCAAGGTGCTAAGAAAAAAAAAAAATCAGAAGCAAAAACCTCAACCCAGCCATCATGAAAAATTTGATATAGAAGAAGCCAATTTTATTAAAAAACTTAAGAAAGGATCAAAGAGGTACAAAGTCAAGCTGCCTTTAAAATGTTTTAATTGTGGAAAAGTTGGCCACTTTGCAGCCAAGTGTCCCTATCCCAAGGAATACCCTAAATATAATGAAGAAACAAATAAACAATACAAGAAGAAGGGAAAACCCCACTATAAGAAAAAGTATTACAAAGGGATTTTTTTTTTTACTCAAAAGAAGAAAACAACAGTTCATCAGAGTCTAGTGAAAGTGATGATGATGAAGTCCGTTTTCTAGGTATTGAAGAGTCTAATGAGATAGAAGAAATTGAGCACGAGGAAGAGTAAGAAGATGAAGTAGAGGTTAATATGGAAGAATAACTTCTCAGTGCCTTGGATGAATTAAGAAGATACAAAAACATATATAGACAGATGAAAATTTTTGTAGTTGAACAAAAAGAAAAACATGAACAGAAAGAAAAAGAGATGGAGAAAATCATGAGCAACTTGAAAAACTAAATCCTATAAGAAAATAGGATGGAAGAAAGTCTGAAGAAGTCTCTTAAAGAAAAACAAATAACCTGTGAAATAATGGAGGCAAAATTAGTTTACCTAAGAAAAGAGCTTGATGCAAAACTTATCCAAACAAGATATGAAAATAGCTCTAAAATCTTAGATAAGATTATAACCACACAAAGGGATTCAAGTAACAAAAATGGAGTAGGTTATTCTCAAGAAGAAAACCAAGTTAACTCAAAATATTATGCAACTGCTCTCCTCAGTACATTCAAGAAGAAAGATGAAGAAAATACAAGCAATGATCAGAACTCCAGAGGATTACTTCCACCCATAAAGAAGGAATATAAGACAACACCAAAGAAGGTTTATCAAAACAGGTATCCTCACATTTTCTTTGGTTGTTTTTTTTGCATGCTATAATTTCAGACACAAAGCTATGGATTGTAGACCATATGGAAGGAAAATCTTGAGGGTTAAGAACTATAACCTTACAGATAACCAAACAATAGATCAAGTTAAAAACATAAATTATAAATCCTTTGCACCTCTACAAGAAAGGAACTTAGAATGCCTCAGATGTCATAACTATGGACATAAAGCAAGTAATTGCAGATTAATGGAAATCTCATAAAAACTAAAGTTCATTAGAGAGCAAAAGAAGGTTTGGAAAGAAAAAACATCAAAAGAGGAATGTCTTATTGCCTTGAAAGCCCAAGATAAAGAAGATCTCTAGTATGTTGACAGTGGTTGCTCAAAACACATGACAGGAAATAAGGACAAGTTTTTGAACTTAAAGAAACAAAAGGGTAAAGTTACATTTTGTGACAATGCTTTAGGTAACATACTTGGGAAAGGCACCATGAATTTGGGAAAAGACAAAGACAAGAATGTGTTGCTTGTTGAAAATCTGAAACCTATCCTATTAAGTGTCAACCAAACCTATGATCAAGGGCACATTTTCATCTTTGATTCCCAAAAATGTGAGATTAGGAGAAAGGAATTAGGAAAATTGGTTGGTACTTCTCCTAGAACTCTTGAGAATGTATATATACTAAATACAAAATTGAATGAGGAGTGTCATATAAATTTAGTGGATGAAAGTTGGATATGGCATAGAAGGTTGGGGCACATTAAATTTGACAATTTAGTGAAATCCAACAATCTTGGGGCAGTAAAAAACTTGCCAAAGATCACAAAACCCTCAAATCCTATGTGTAGACATTGTCAACTAGGGAAGCAAACTAGAATAAGGTTCAAAACAAAAGAATACTCAACATCAAAACCTTTAGATCTTGTTCACACCGATCTCTATGGATCTACAAGGACCAAAAGTTTGCAAGGAGAGTCCTACTTTATGCTGTTCATTGATGAGTTTACTAGAATGGCTTGGGTATGTTTTCTCAAGGAAAAATCAGAAGCATTTAACAAATTTAAATCTTTTAAAACCCTTGTTGAAAATGAAATAGAGACAAAAATCAAATGTCTTAGATCAGAAAATGGTGGTGAGTTCACCTCAAAAGAGTTTGACCTCTTCTGTGAAACTCATGGAATTAAGAGACAATTATCTGCTGCCAGAACACCTCAGCAAAATGGGATTGTTGAGAGGAGGAATAGAACAATCCAGGAGGCTGCAAGGACTATGCTCAATGAAGCAAGATTATTTGATGGATATTGGAGGGAAGTTGTAGGCACAACAATATACATATTAAACATAAGTCAACTTAGGATTAATAGTAATAAGAATCCTTATGAACTATCGTTTGGGAGAGCTCATTCGATAAAATAATTCAAGGTCTTTGGAAGTAAGTGTTACATCAAAAGGCTTGATGACAATCTTGGAAAATTTGATGCTAGATCTAATGAAGGTATATTTCTTGGATATGCTTATACCAAGAAAGAATACATATGCTACAATCTTAGATTACATAAGATTGTTGAGAGTGCAGATGTTAAGGTGGATGATTTAAAAACAATGAAGATCAAACATCAAGAGACCATACTTGACAATGAAGATGAAGATGATGATGAGTCAATTGGTACACAAGCAGCAGAAGAAGAAGAGAATAAAGAAGAAAATGAAGATATAGGAGAGGATGAAATGGATACCAGAGAAGAAGAGGAAGATATTTGAGAAGAAGAGATAAGAGAAGAATCCCAAAGAAGAGACACAAAGACACCCTCAAGAATAACTCAAAAGAATCATCCTGAAGACCTGATTATTGGAAATAAAAGCAATGGAGTGTAGACAAGAAGACAACTATTGTATCAAACATAAATATCATTTTTTTCACATATTGAGCCCAGCTCAATCAAAGAGGCATGCAAAGATGAGAATTGGGTCAATGCTATGAATGAAGAATTGGACTAGATTGAAAAAAAAACAAACTTGGGAACTGGTTCCAAGACTAAAAAATAAGAATGTCATTGGAACTAAATGGGTGTTTAAAAACAAAGTGAATGAAAATGGGCAAGTAATCAGGAATAAAGCCAGATTGGTATGTAAAGGGTATGCTCAGGTTGTAGGGGTAGACTTTGAAGAAACCTTTGCACTTGTGGCCAGATTAGAGTCAATTAGGATGTTGTTATCATTTGCCAGCTACAAAAAATTGAAATTATACCAGATGGATGTCAAGTTAGCATTTCTCAATGGAAACTTAGAAGAGGAAGTCTATATTGAGCAACCAGAAGGATTTCAATTAACTGACAAAGGAGACTATATATGTAAACTA
>SNQJ01S0008272.1:90687-106337 GCA_010110895.2 Picea sitchensis
CTAGGAGATGAAGCACTAAAAGTCATGTGGGCCCCATTTGGGTAAGTTAGTACATCAACTTCCCCGGGTCGTAAATTTTGCATATGATCTCCTTTTTATGCCCACGATAGCCCATTGGAAATGTCTATATGAGGACTATACATGTTGCATGTGATGAGCCCCACACATGTTGACTATGGTGAGCCCTAAAAACACTGTTTAGGGCCTCAAAACAACTCTGGAAGTCAGGGACCCAAAAACTAGGAAAAAACTATCGAACTGGAAAACTGCCAAAATGAGCCAGTTGGAATAGATGGGAGGCCACCGACATCCATCTGGATCAATCCTACCCCCTTTGGAAGAAATAGTCTCCATTGCGTTGAGTGCCCCAATTATATGAGAAAATTTCCGTTGAATTTGGCCCCGGGTGAGCCACTTGCCTTGGTGCAGGAGCTACCCTTCTTTGACAAATCGATAAAGTTGGATCCTTTGCTGGCGAGTGCCATTAAACTGTTTGTCCACAATATGATCACTGGATTCCTGTTGTATGTAGTTGGGGTTGAGCTCTGTTGGTGTTAGTTGTTCTGTTATCTCAGAGGTGTCTAATAATGGTGGGAAATAAGGTCGAAGGAGATCCAAGTTGAACATTGGGTGGAGGCCAAGGAAAGGATGAATGTTGAGCTCAAAAGAATTATCACCCACAACCTTGGTGATGGTGTACGACCCATAATAGAGTGGGAGAAGCTTCCGATGGGGTCCGATAAGGTGTTATTTTTACAAATGCAACCAAACATTGTTTCCCACCTGAAACTTATGTGGCACCCGATGTTGATCATGGCACTGCTTGTACTTGTCATTTGACTTCCGTACGATATCTTGAACCTGTTGAAGGATGTGATGGATCCGTTCAATGAACCGGGTGGCTTTGTCAGCTTCAGTTGGAGCAGGATATGAGTTGGTCGAGGTGACCGCAAGGGGTAGTGCAACATCTATGGGACCCAATGGTCGGAATCCCAACCCTACCTGAAAGGGGCCGTGGGCAGTTGAGCTATGCAAGGATCAGTTGTAGCTATGTTGGACATAGGGAAGACTCTCATCCCATGTGCGAGGGTTCTTGGAATTATACATGTGCAATATATGCACGATCATTCGATTTACGACCTTGGTTTGGCCATCTGTCTAGGGGTGGAAGGTCATGGATTTGTTGAGCTTGGTGTCCAGTAGTGACCAGAGGCTTGACCACAATGTGCTGAGAAATCGACTGTCCCGATCTGAGACAATGGTTTGTGGGATTCCAAAATGTATCCAGACTCGTTCAAAGAAGATATTGGTAACGACCTTTGTTGTGATGCTCTTCTTGCATCTGACCATAATCGCCATATTAGAAAAGTGATCAACAACCGCAAAAATATAGTCATTTCCCCGCTTGGTGGATGTGATCTGAAAATGGAATGAATTTGTTTCCAATAGATCTTTAAAATGAAGAAGACTTATTTCTTTAAATTGCAAGTGTATAAAAGGTATGTGTTTGGGTAACTGGATCAAGTTACTAACACATAATTTCAAGTGATTTTTACTTAAACATGAGCATCGTATTAGTCAGCTAAAAACCATAAAAAATGAACACATAACACAACAAGTGATAAAGGAGTTCACCCCTCTCTTGGGATACATCTCCTGGTCCAACTTCCCTTGGATAATTTTCATTATGCTTAAAAAGTGCTCTTACATTGCTCAAAAAATAAAATATATGGCTCCAATGGCTTCAGAACGTCCAAACACCCCTAGATGGGCTTTTTCGAAACTTGGTTTGGCCAAAAAATGAAGAAGTTACACCTCATGGAAGTTTTCCCATTCAATCTTGTTGTACCTGCTCGCCAAAACACACTTGTGAATGAACAACCTGGCTCTTGCAACATTCCTGGGTCAAAAACCCAGCACCCACGTGCACTCCACAAAATGGGGCAATCTATCGAATCGTTAGCATAATTAGCGCCCTTGTGGGTGAAGGTGTTGGTCGCATGGGGGGCCATATGGCCATGTCCCAACGCCTATCTCAGGCCTGTTTGCAAGAACGCCTGTGGTGTTGACACTTGGTGGGCACGTGACAACCTAGACCGTTGGTGTGTTAAATGTGTTAAATTTGCGCGCCAAAGGTTACTGAGTGGTCGCATGGCATGATACGTAGACTGGGGCTAAACCAAAAATTAATTGTTGTAGCCATCCATGCCCACAAGGAGTAAGGTCTGGACATATGGTGTAGTGGCATGAAACCGCAGGCTAAGTGCTGGAGTGGTCTGTGCCAAGCTTTAGAGTGTGGACATATGCAATGGTCGTATGTGTATAACGAATCGGGTTTTAAGTCATGTGGACATATGAATAGGTTACATGGTAAATACGTCGGGGGCTGGGGCCTTTACTCTGCCAACGAAACACACATTCAAATTCAAATATTTAATTCAAATGCTATGGTATAAGAAACACCATGGGTGGGATGGTAACCTGACCCTGCCAAATCTCTCCCCCCCGCCCGAAGGTCGCGGGATCGACTCCTATGGAGTCATAAAATTTTACCACACCAACCACTGGAGGGGTGCCACGTGGCAGCCCACGACTGGGCCACGTGGCACCATAACATTTTCCCACAAAAAATGACACTTGTCACAAAATGATTCACCCATCTGCCACCGAGTCTGCTGAGTCATCATTCCATCTCATATTCCATGTCATTGTATGGCCTGTATGGTCAGCTTCCACGTCAGCACTGTACAGATTGTACAAAATGCACAGTCAGCAAAATTTTGCTTGTTTGGCATAATGAACAGAACACGATATCTTGCTCATACGACATCTGTTTGATCCTGTTCAAGTTGTGTTGGGTTCATAATGACGACACCTACACACATGTCCATTTTGAAGTGATTCTGAGCACTTTGATTTTTGAGCAAAATTTGATCCCCTAGATCACACCTCCCCATTGGGAAGCTTTTGGACCTCCAAAAGACTACTTTTAGTCAATTTGTAGATGTGGGTATAGTTCCCTCACCCTTACAATCTCAATCCATCCAACCTTGCTTGGATTCGTGCCTTTGAGACCAATACGAAACTTGTCATGCCTTGATGTGTACTTGGCTTGGCTCTTTGTCAACTATTCTTAAACGATTTGATGAACAAACTGAACTGGTTCAATGAACTTCTTGGCCTGGTTATAAACATGATGAAAGTAATGTAGATGCTCATCCCAAAACTTAGGATGCCACTGTCTTTCCCATACCAAAATGGCCAGCAACAAGAGAATAATGTGCTTTCCTTATCATGTTGACTCTTTCACCCTGTGAAAAACATAGCTTGCCAAGATACAAAAGTTTACCATGTACATAGGAATCCAACTCATCAACTTGGTTATTACGACATAAAATTGCATAAAAATTCTTTCCATCAACATCTAAAGCATACTGTTCCAAATAGCTCTTTTTCATGATAGGATTATGCTTGCAAATAACTAAAGCACTAACAATAGTCCTAGTAAGCATATCAACAAATTTTTCATAAAAGTATTTCTTATACCTTATCACCAAGTGGAAAACATAGCTTGTCAAGGCATGCAATGGAGCTTTCTTTGATCTCAAATCTTTCTTCCATATGTCTCCTTCAACAATCATATATGTCATCTATTTCAAGGCTCTGAAATCTACCCACATTTGCCACATACAATCTTTCTTTGGTACCAAACCAATTGGTGACCTGCATGGTGAAGTGCTTGGTTTGATGACCCCTTTGTCAAGAAACTCTTGGGCTTGTTTTTTTATTTCAACATTCTCCATGTCTGACATCCTGCATATGTTAGTGTTTGGAAGAGGACCTACTTGCTGCAATATAATCTCTTGTTGGATACCCCTTCTTGGAGGCAATCCCCCTGGTTCCTAAAACATCTCAAAATTTTCGTTATCAACCTGATACAAATCAGATTGTAACTTTACATAACATCCTTTGAGAACTTCTTCTTCATCATTTTCTTTGGGATTAATCATCAAAATTACAAGGTTCTTACTAGCATTGACTAGTCTCTTCATTTGTCCAGCATTTGTAAGTGACAAATTCATCTTCTTTGTATGTGCTCTAACAATGTACTCAATTCCATTTTTAAACAAATGGTACTTGCTTTCATGACGATGAAAAATGGCTCTCCTCTCATATAAGTATGGGCTTCCAAACACAATACCACAAACATTCAATGGAATGACATCAAGCTCTACCTCATCTATATAGTTTGCATTGATGGAAAATCTAAGTTTACACCTCCTTGTCACATATCCAACCTAAAGGGTATGGTTTAGGATGAGGAGTAGTTTCCAAATCTAGTTTCTTGACAATGTCTTCAGAAATAAGGTTTTCTTGTGATCATGTATCAAAGAGAGTATCTATCTTGGTATGTTTTAAAATTACCCTTAATGGAAAATATCTATCCTTTCTTTTTCATGTTGAGTTTCATTGATGGCATAATTTGAAGAACTAGTACTAGAAATATAATTCTTACCTTGTAAATCCATGGCTATGATTTTTGTTTCATCTTCCGAAACAAATCCTAAATCTTGTTGTACAGTTGCATCAATGTTTGGTTTATCTTTGTTGTTGAAATTTTTGGGTCTCTTTTCAGGATGAAGTTTCCAACAATGGTCTTCATCATGGCCATCCTTTGAACAATGTTTACAAGAGAGTTTCTCCCTCTCTTTCTTGACTGAAGCATTTTTCTTTGCCATTTCATTCAAACTTCCTCTTTCCCTTGTCTCCATTAAAATAATTCTTGCTTCCCTCTTGAGGTTCATCCCTTCCTCTTGCATCTAAATGAGTAGCCTGCACACATACTTCATCTATATTTGAAGGGTTAAACATAAGTATTGTATGCCTCAAGTAGCTATGCAAACCTCCAATGTATTTGAGCAAAGTATCTTGTGAAGACAAATCTACACCCAAAACCAAATCTCTTCTCCTAAATTCTTGAGTGAAGATTTTAACATCTTTCCCTTTATCTTGCCTAAAGTTTTGCCAATCCATAATAGATTTTTGCATGTATGCTAATGGATAAAATTTCCTTTTAATTGCAACAACAAAATCATAACAAGAGGATAAAATTTTACCATGTTTCTTCATGTCCTCTTGAGTTTTGGCTTCCCACCAAATGAGTGATGCACTGCCCAATCTTAAAGAAGCAAGTTGAATCTTAGTTTAATCATCTGTGATTCTTTGTATCCTACAATACACTTCAATCTGACGAATCCAGTTATCTAATTTCTCAACATTTACCTCTCCATTGTACATTGTCAATTCAAACTTAATATCAAGATTTAGAAAAAAAGTTTGTAAAGGAGTTTTACCATGCTCTTTTGGAGAATTTGGAGGTGGTTGTGAAATGGTGGAAGATGGAGGTGGAGAATTAACACTCCCTCCATTTCCCTTTGGAGTTTTATCACCAATATATCCATTTCCCTTTGGAGGGTTGGAGCTTTCACCTTGAAATCTTTCATTTCTTTCTTCAAACAAAACTTTGACCATCTCAGTCATATCATAGAAATATTTTCTGAAATTTTCCTCCTCTGAAGGAAGAGTTCCATGACTCTCCTCATGAGCCATACTTGGTGAATATATCCTTGAAGCTTGAGGTGATTTGATAGTTCTCCTTCTTGATAGTGGAGAACTTGGCTCTACAAGTTGACCTTCTCCTCTTGTAAGCTTCAACCTTGTAATCATCAGAAAACAAAAACAACTTGTAAACAATCAAGCCTTCAAAAACCAAAGCTCTGATACCAACTAATCTGAAAATGGAATGAATTTGTTTCCAATAGATCTTTAAAATGAAGAAGACTTATTTCTTTAAATTGTAAGTGTATAAAAGGTATGTGTTTGGGTAATTGGATCAAGTCACCAACACATAATTTCAAGTGAGTTTTACTTAAACATGAGCAGCATATCAATCAACTAAAAACCATAAAAAATGAACACATAACACAACAAATGATAAAGGAGTTCACCCCTCTCTTGAGATACATCTCCTGGTCCAACTTCCCTTGGATCATTTTCATTATTCTTAAAAAGTGCTCAGAATACAAAATAGATGGCTCCAATGGATTTAGAACGTCCAAAAATCCCTAGCTGGGCTTCTTCGACACCTGGTTTGGCAAGACAATGAAGAACTTACACCTCCTGGAAGTTTTCCCATTCAAGCTTGTTGTACCTGCTCGCCAAAATGCACCCGTGAATGACCAACCTGGCTCCTACAACATTCCTGGGTCAAAAACCCAACATCCACGTGCACTCCGCAAATCGAGGCAATCTGTCAAATCGTTAACGAAATTAGCACCCCCGTGGGCAGAGGTGTTGGTGGCATGGGGGGCCATATGGCCACGTCCGAATGCCTATCTCGGGCCCATTTCAAAGAATGCATGCGGTGTTGACACTTGGCGGGCATGTCGAAAACTAGACCGTTGGTGTGTGTTGACGGGTCCTAAATCCCTTAGTTCAATAGCAGGAACCAAACCCGCCACTGAGGCCCAATTAGAATTTGCAGCGTTTAATGGTGGAATGGTTCTCCAGATCTTGTGATCCTGCGAATTAATCGATGAGCTTTATGTTTTCTGGTGAAGGTGTTTCCTTTAGTTTGGACTTTCTTTTTTTGTATTTTCTCTTAGGTGGGACTGATATGAGAGGTAAGTTGGTATAAACCAACTTGGTAACAAACAAGATTTAGTTTAACTAATGGAGAAGAGGCTGAGCTTGGGATAACCCGCTACTCAAGCATGTAGACGACAATTTTATACCACAGGCCTAGTACTAATACATTAACCATGTGAGCACCCAATTACTATCTGAGATACTAATTATCAGAAAGAAAACACATATGCGATGAGATAATGGCAAGCAAAATAATTCACCTACTCTGATCATTCATGACATAATAACACAACGATTCATCTTCATCATAAAGAAAATAACTGTAAAACATTGCATCAGATAACTTAACAATAGATTCAATAACTCTTACTTGTCACTGCATCTATTCATGAAATGAGAAATGAAATAATTCTTCTCCATGCCCAATCACACATGCGTTTGATGAAAATATAACTTGTCTCTGGTCCAGAAGGACTTCTCAATTAAGGATAGCTTCAAAATAATTCTTAACAAACCAGAAAAGAGAGTTTCTTGCAACAACCATCGACCCTTAATTAATTGGTCGATGTTCTTATTTATAACATACAATTCAACTGAAAATAAGGACTAATTGTAGATAAGTAAACAAAATTCTCCATGTGGTGTCCTCTTCTAGCAGTTTCTCTAATAGTCAACTCAAGATATCACTTGAAAGGGTGACTTTTCTCATACTCCGACCAACTGATGAACAACTCTTCATAGGCATGGGCGGATGGAAATCTGTGTTGTTCCATCAGAGGCACATAAATTCCTTTGATCACCACCGCATGCACCCGGTACTTCAACAGACTGGTGTTTAACTATTGTAGCACAGTCTGAGCTCTAATCGGATGTTCGATAAATCATCACACTTGTCTTAGAACTGTGTCGATCACCTTCGCTAGCTCTTCGGCCCATGATGAATCTTGTTTGGTGTGTGATTTGACTATGTCGGGCAAGTCGATGAAGTTGCCAGGTGTGCCGAAAACAGGGAGTTTGATAACCTTCATCACCTTGTTGATCTTCAAACCCAGTTTCTCTCAGATTCCTCGGCGAAGTTACGGAGCCAATTTTTCTCGATAGTCGGAGGGATATTTCCTGCAATCAGAATTAAAATTGTTTAGAAATTTCTTACAGAACAATATTCGACAAAATATATGAAAAAATGTAAGTGGGAAGAAACCATACTGATGCATACTTGTAAGGCTCACTAAGCCTGATTGTTTGTTACTTACGTGATCTCTGCAACCTTTCGAATTACCTACACCGTCTCTGTTAGCGCTCCCATTTTTATTCAGTTAGGGTGGGTTACATCCGTGCGCCGTAGCATGATAGATCAGGTACAAAAAACATGAGCGTCAAAGTCATGCCAGTGGCTAGTTGGCCCTTGGGGTAGGGAAAGGATGTTAGAGTTGAACATGTGCTGAAAGTACGAGTAAGTTCCAAAAAGGTCAGATATTGTCATAAGGGAAGTCATTAAATGCTTCAGGTCGAGGCAAGTTGCTCAAACAAAAGTTACATCAGCAAGTGCATCAACCATCATCAACTCATTATGGAGGCTGGGGAATTTAAAATAAATTGAGATGATCATACCACACATCCTTTGCAACTCCTATCGGTTGGGTCTCACACGTCCCTGATCATACCCGCCGCACGAATGTGACATAGTAATTCTTTAAAACATATCGTCGCAAGGCATTCAGTGTTCCCTGACACATTTCGGCTCACTGCCCACTCCGTTATAAATTCTAGATGTTCTGTATGTGTTCTACTCACCAACCGAGCTTATGAACCATTGGTGACTCATCTCGTGAGCTCAATTTGCTCAAATTATTTTCTTTGGGCCTTTGTCAAGTCATCCATGTATAAGGTAGATATGCTGTCGCACCATGGGAAATCCTCAAAACGCAATATGGGGCCTGCGAGGTATCTGAAGGGATAGGCTTGAGCCATAAAATGCTTGGAACTCATTCTTATTTGCAGTAGGTGTTCCCGAGGCTTCAAAGTGAGATTCTTACCTTCGCATGGAAACGATGGTATCGCCCTGTGTGGAGGCCGAAGTGGAAGAAGTTACATTGGAAGGGCACAAGTTGAAAGCCATGCTTCCTCGACATTAGATACTATAGAGAAGAGGAAGGCCCATAAAGAATAAGGAAGTAGGAGGGGAAAGCCAAATCCTGATTGAGTTGTGTGCACGATCAACCACTAAGGAGTTCCTAATGGGCGCTATCCAGCTAGAGCCTGTTGAAACCACAAGTCGAGGAAGCGGGAGTTGAACGAGAAGGACAGAAGCCTAGGGTTATAACGTTCGAGGTCCTAATCAGCAACTGAAGCAGGCACAACTCACCATAGCTGAGCTTTACCAGGAGAATAGATAATTACAAAGGCATTTGGTGGAAAAGAACCTTGAGGTGTCAACACTGTAGGGTCGCGAAGGGAACACAACCTGTCTTAAGAGGCAAGTTCGGGAAGCACAAGATACGATTGTGCAGCTGCGCGAAGTGCAAAGGGTGTCGGAAGAACAGAAAATGAAAACACAACGCAAAGGGTGTCGAAAGAACAGAAAATGAAAACACCTTAGGGAGCGCAAAGCAGTCGGGGAGAAAGTCCGCATGCATAAGAGGCATGATTGGCGAACTCTGTTTTGTATTCTCAGATGTGACGCAAAATTTTGATAGTTTTCCTTTTTTCTTGTGAAAATTTTCACGTTCTCAATGTAACCGGGTTGGTTGGCCAAAAGGTGTAGGTAGTGTCTATTGTATGTAACCCGAGCTCGATGGAAACCTAATATATAAATTCTTGAAGTTTTGGCGAAAGGATTTTGGTCATAATAGTTGAATGCATCGTTTTTCCTCTTTGCGTGTAAATCTATTGTGTTCTTTGTCCAAGCTTGTTGTAAGTTAGCCCCAATTTTGTACTTAGTGTTGCTCCGAGTTGTTTTTGTATTTGTTATCTATATCCTTCTACAAAACCCTTGACACCGATCAAATTAATCATATGACATTGACATGGCACCATTGGCTCAGGATACACGGTACTGAAGACCGAGAACTCAGCTCGCGGGTAATAGTCGGATTCGAGGCTTTATTCAAGTTGAGCACTCCATGCTTAACTTGGGACTGTCGATGCCAAAAATGTATCGGGGATCGGCCTTTAGAAATAAACCTAATAGGTAGTTTCCTTGTGGGTTATCATCCTCGAAATCCCCCAATACCGAAATCTTTTCGGAAGTCGGCGATCCGTGATACCATTTCATTCTTCATTCAATGCTTACTCTTTTCACCTTTTACAGACCCTGAAATGGATCGATTTTCGGTGATATCCTTGAGTGATGTTTGTTGTGTAAGAACAACTTTTGTTTGCCGACGCCGACGAATATTGGCACTCGACGACCTCGGTTCCCTTGAGAGACATTTTTCCCTCTCTAATTCTTTCTGATGTCGAGTTTCTTAAGCACGTCGGGGAAACATTTTGACTGTCGATTCTTTAATTTAAATGTTAGTCTTTAAAGTTATGGTTTTTCGCATGCTCAAGCCAACTTTGATAGACTTAAATGAGAAACAAAATGATAAGCAAAGACAACATTTTTCATACTAAAGTCGAATTAGACAGTGCAAAAGTTCAGGTGGTACCCAAAAAGTAAAATTTGGCATAGGATTTTTAGGGTGTGTTGAGTGCTAAAAAAATGTTGACTTACTGGGCGAAAGTAGAATCTCTGTTCCTTCTTCATGCTCAGTTTATGCAAAAGCTAGTGGAGAACCTTACTGGTTTTAAATCAGAGCTTCATTTACCCTTGAATTTGAAATTCCCCAGTTGATGCTTCAGGATCTGACTGTGGGGTTTTAACCTTTATTCCTCCTTAGTTTCCTGTAACCCTGACTCATGCCCTTTTTTACAAAAGTCTAGTAAAGAATTCACTGGCATGGAGCCTTTAGTTACCTCTACTCACTTGCTTCGGTGTTTCTCCACTGCCATTGAGTGTCCATAGCCCCGACAGAGTCACCCCGACATCAAAGACCTTGCTTCGCTGCCATCGAGCATCCATATCCCCGATGGAGATATCTGCATACCCTCTCCCATTGTCCACTCATTTGATAAAATTAATTACATTCCGATAGAACGCCTTGAGCGAGCCGGAGAGGATGACGTCTGTTATTTTGCAAGACGAGATGGTTTTAAGGTGAAGCTTACCAACTCTGTCTTTGAGGTGCATCTAGTCCTTTCCATCTTTCCTTCTTTTCCTTAAGGTCTTACAAAACCACTAAGCAGACACTTTTGACATTTCTCCAAAGTTGTTCATCTGCACAGGTTAGATAGAGAGCCCCTTGAAACAACCGTCGGTTCCTCAATGCTTCTTGTGTTTTAAGTGAATGATGAGTTAGGAATTTTTTTTTCCATGTCACATGATTTAAGGTCAACCATTATCTTGCTAAACACAAACTTCAAAAGTGAAGAAATCTAGAAAGAAAAAGAAAACAACAAAAATACATTTCGCAATCATGAAAACACTCATACNCCCCCCTCAGATTCTGCAACCGATGAGTGCCTGCCCCAATCTTCTCAGCCACTTTGAAAGGTCCAAGCCACAGATTCTGAAACTTAGAATGTTTCCCTTTTGGCTCATTTGCTCTGTCCCATTTTAGGACTAAGTCTCCTACTTCAAAATTATTCTCTTTAGCCTTATGCTTATCAAACCATGTTTTCACTATCTGTTGGTGGGGTATGAATTTTGAGTTATCCTTTTCCCTTTCTTGTTCTAGCATGAGCAGAGTGTCAATTCTTTGTTGTATGACCGATGAAGGCTCCCCTCTGGAATCTTGGGCTAGTTGAAGAGATGGAAGATAGAGTCTATTCGAGAGAAGAGATTCTTGTCCTTATACCAGAAAGTATGGGGAATTCCCTATAGCTTCCTTGGGTGTGACTCTATCAGCCCATAGAGCGTTATGGAGTAGATTATGTCAATTCCTTTGGTTGTCGACAACTATCTTCTTTAATATTCTCACTAGGTTCTTATTAGTTGATTCTGCCACCTCGTTTCCCTGTGGATAATAATTTGCAGAGTACCTAATTATGATTCCTTTGTCCAGAGAAAACTCTCTTAATCGGGTGGAAGAAAAATAAGATGCATTATAAAAAACTAGGACATAAGGGACACCAAACCTTGTGATTAGCTATTTTTATATAAATTGGATCACCACCTTCTCATTTACATGAGTTAGAGGGATGGCCTCTTCCCATTTCGTGAAATAACTGGTGGCAATGAGAATGTAATTGTGTTGTTTTGAAGAACTGGGTGTAATTTCGCCTATGATGTATAATCCCCATTGCTCAAAAGGCCTAGAGATAGTAACTGGTTGGAGTGGGACTGCCGCTCTCTTCTCTCTCCCGACGCTTACTTGACAAGTTTTACAGTTTCTAACGTAGGTGTGAGGGTTTTTGAACAAGGTGGGCCAATAATAACCAACTCTCAGTATCTTATGAGCGGTGGTGTTTCCTGCGAAATGTCCACCGGAAGGGCCATCATGGAGCTCCTTCAGAACTTTGTCTGCATCTTCATGTTCGAGACATCTTAATAGTACCCCATCATAATTAACCCGAAAGAGTACCAAATTTATGAGGCGATATTGTGCAAATTTTAACCTGAGAGCTCTCCTTTCACTAAGGTTGAGATTTTATGGACAAGTCCCATGGTGTAGTAGGCAATTTATCTTCCAGTACCAAGACTCTTGTCCTGGGGAGATGTATGAAAATTCACCACACCATAACAACATTTCATTCTCCCACCCAGAATATTCATTTACTTGGTCCTGGGCTTCGACTGCGAGTTTGCATAACCCTTTCCCTTTAACTAGTTTGGCAGGTTTTATATCTAGATCAAATTCCTAAACTACTGCCATCTAGTTCCCTCTTCTTTCCCCCATCTCCTATTGAGTGAATAGGGATTGGACCGCAGGGTGAGGCACGATTACTTTGGTGTGGTTCTTGAGGATATAAGACCTGAAGTGTTTTACTGCTTTATAAACTACATAAGCCTATTTATCTACGATATTTTAATTTAGTTCAACTCCTTTGAGGTTAGTACTCATGAACGACACCATGGCCTCATTGTTGTCATCATCCTTCTGAGTCAATACCGCAACTAACGATTGGTCGGAGGTGAAATTATAGAGGAAGAAATCCCTATTGAAATCGAGACTTCATAACGTGGGGGCTTGCGATATAGCGGTTTTGATGTTGCTAAAAGCATCCTTTTGTTCATAATCCCACTTAAATTCGACATCTTTACGAATCATCTTCTGTAAGGGTTTGATAGTTTCCTCAAAATCGGGAGTGAATTTCCTCATGAAATTGATTTGTCCGAAAAAAGACTGGATGGCTTTCTTGTTGTGAGGAAACGAGATTTGAGATATTTATTTAATCCTTTCTGGGTCTATGCAAATGTCTGCTTGAGATATAATATGGCCTAGCAACTTACCTTCCTCGACGCTGAAAATAGTTTTCTTAGGATTTAAGGATATACTGTATTTCCTACACCTTTCAAAAATCTGAGTTAAGTGTTGGATGTGCTCTTCTCTATTCTTTAAATAAATAGTTACGTCGTCCAGATACACTACCACACACTTGTTGAATAGTCCCCAAAATGCTATGTCCATGGCCCTTTGGAAGGTCTCCCCTACGTTTATTAACCCAAAAGGCATGCGTTTATAAGAGAAGGTTCCCCACTTGGTTTGGAAGGTAGTTTTCAAACGATCTTCCTCTGAAACTAGAACTTGGTTGTAACCTGAGAAACTGTCCAGTAGAGAGAAAATATCAAAGCTAGACATGGTCTGCAGGAGTTGCTCCATTTGAGGGACTGGGTAATTTTCCTTTTCTGAAGCTCTGTTGAGGTTCCTAAAATCTATGCATAAGAGGTTTTCTCTAGACTTTTTCCTCACAGGAACCATATTTTCTACCCACGCGGAATGCCTAACCTAGAAGATGATTTTGGCATCTAAAAGTTGTTGGAAGGTTTACAGTTGGGAGTAAGCTTGTCATTGATGTCAAGAACAACGATGGCAAAGATCAGCGATGGCAAAGAACAAGAACAACGATGGCAAAGATCAATGATGGAAAAGAACAATGATGGAAAGAACAACAAAATCATGAAGTGAGTAAGCTTTTCAATCATGGCAAAGAACAACGATGGCAAGAACAACGATGGAAAAAAGATCGATGGTAAAGATAAGCGATGGCAAAGAACAGTGATTGCAAGTGCAGTAAAATCACGAAGTGGCAAAATTGCAAGAAGATCTGGGCCATAGGATTTGCGGTATCTACAAAGGCTCAATAGCCGTTAGATATGGTGAAGCTGTAAGGAGGATAAGTCCAAGAGTCATCCAACTCCCCAAAACTATGAAGGAATCCTGGTCATCCATTGGGGACAGTCGTGGACCATTGATCTGAGCTCCATCTCGGAGCTTCTCCTATCGCGAGTTGGAGAGGCAAGATACATAACCTCCGAAATCGCGATATGCGAAATCGTGATTTATTCACAGCCGTCAGATGGAGGTTTGTTTTGGACCGTTGATCTAAGCTCCATCTCGGAGCTTTGCCTATCGCGAGTTGGAGAGGCAAGATACATAACCGACAAAATCGCGATATGCGAAATCGTGATTTAATCCCAGCCGTCTGATCAAGGTGTGGTCTGGACCGTTGATCTAAGCTTCATTTCGGAGTTTCACCTATCGCAACTTGGAGTGACAAGAACCTCCATTGAAGGAATCACGAGATACGAATTCACGATGAGAGCTGGACCGTAGATTCATCAAGATCGTGGACCGTTGATCTCAGCTCCATCTCAGGGTTTCGTGGATCGCGATTTGGAGAGTCCAGATGCCTCATCTCCAGACTCACGAAATGCAAATTCACGAAAAGCGCTTTATGCATAAGCACATGGTCTCAGCTGGTGGTCACACCATCAAAGAGTTGAAGAGAAGAGTATGTGCAGACAAGCTTCTTTTCGGTGTTTTGGGGATCGCGACTTGGAGAGTCGAGATGCCTCATCTCCAGATTCACGAAATGCAAAATCGTGAAAGCGATTTATGCATAAGCGCCTGGTCATAACCATGGTCATATAAAGGAAGGAGCTAGCATAGAAAATCTCCATTTCGGAGTTTCAGAACTCGTGACATGGAGACTCAAGATGTGTCATTGCAGAATCTCTGAATTGCGAAAGTGCGAAAAGGGTAAATAACACAAGAATCCATCAGAGTTAATCCAATGATGCAGGTGAATTTGAGCATAATCGGAGGGCTACTATTGCACGTCACAGTGTAACTACCAGAAACCACTGATGGTTTCTGCCAGAGGACACGAAGACACTTCGGGGTGATTGACAGAGGAGATGAAGAGTCTCTGGGAATCTTCAAGAGGGATGAAGATGCTCGTGGAGGCGATTGACAGCTGGATGAACATTGAAGCTTGTAACTGGAACAGAGAAGGTGAGCTCGACTGTCACAGAGAAGACGAAGAGTCTCAACTGCCAGAGAGGCTGAGGAATCTCAGCATAACATACAGTGATGCTGAATGAGTGGAAAAATGGGCAGAGAAGCTGAAGAGTCACGATGATGATCAGACAGAGCACTCGAGTTGTGGAGGATATCAGGGTGGTGTGAGTATGGAAAGGTATTGCATGCATTTCATGCACAATGTGCAAAAAAAAGCTATAAATACACAGTACAAAGAAGAAATGTGGTTGTTGTTGTTGCTGAGATTGCGATGGATGTTGTTGAAGGTGATTCATGCATGAAGAAGGATCAGAGTGCAACAACTGAAAATAATAGAAGAAGAACTGTACAACGAATGGACATGGCACACAGAGCATAAAAGTAGAAGAATAGAATGGGTAGCGGATGCATGCTGGAAGATAGCAAAGAATTTTGAGTAGAAAAATCTTGCAGAACAATGATGAGACTGATAAGTTGTTATTGAACACTATATCACTG
>SNQJ01S0008272.1:106347-133332 GCA_010110895.2 Picea sitchensis
CCCTGCATTATTGTGATCATCATTGAGTGCCTTGTAAATATTTTAAAAGAAGCATAATTGTTTAATCATGGTGACAACTGATTCAACCCCCTTCTCAGTTGTCCAACAAAAGTTTCTTCAATTCCTGATACATGAGAGGTTCCAGATATGGGAGGTACTTTCAGAGCTTCTGTTGGAAGGGTTTCACTTCATGTTTTAACGAGATAGTGTGTTGAATGATGCAGGTATCATAAGTTTTCATATCTCGATAGGACCATGCAAAGACATCTTGGTATTGTCTGAACAGTTTGAGATAAGCCTTCCTTTCCTCCTTAGATATAGTCGTGCCAATATTTATATTCTCTGGGTTTTCCGGGGTTCCGAGATTTATAGTTTCATGCAGGGGACAAGAGCTACCAATCTTTGCATTTTTAGGCCCCTTAAATCATTCTTTTAGGTCAAAAAGATTTTCCAAATTATCTATCCCTTTCGGGATAGTGTGAGACTTTGATTTGTGAATAGGTTGACCTATCCGAGGATCGGTTTCCGTCGATTTCTCTTGGAATACTTCATCGTCAATACCCAAATATTTGAAATTATCTTGGTTAGTCAAGAAGTTTATGATCTATTCATATCCTTCAAAGACTTTCCAATTAGAAATCTTTTTAGGCACTGATGGTTTGTAGAGAAGATCCACAGTGAACCGAGAGGCTTCATAATCCTCCGGGGGTGATAGCCTCGAGGCAGAAGTAGCCAGAGAATCAACAAGAATGTTCTTTTCTCTTGGGATCGCTGTAATATTGAAGGCTTCAAAATTATCTATTAACCTATCCACTTCTTTTTGATAATTATTTAGGTGTGGGGAATTGCAATGTATGGTATTCCTTACTTATCTAACGATAATTTCAGAGTCTCCAAAAACCTTCAATTCTTTGACATTTAAGTCTATGGATTTCTTTAACCCTTGTACTAGAGCTTCATACTCGACGATGTTGTTTGTGCATTCAAATTCTAGCCTATAGGATAGGAAATGACGTTTACCTTTAGGATCAATGAGGATGCACCCTGCCCCGGACCCTTCTTGTGACTTAAATCCATCAAAGTATATGGTCCAAATTTGTGAACGTAGGTTATCCAATTTTTCTTTCTTATTACCTTCTTGCTCCCCTATCTTTTTCTTTATGATTTCAAGCACAGGTTCTTGACATAAGAGGGTCTCCTCTGTCAGTATTGGCGATTTCTCTTGAAACACCATTTCATATTTCTGGGTGGGAGGGACATTGAATAAGAGAGGGGAGAAGTTATCGAAGTAGGAGTTGCAGGAATAATTTCCTAGCACAGGGAATCGATGAGGGTTCATTCAAGGTTTCTAGGTTAGTGACAGTATGTTTCAGATATCTTTCCCTGTCAATTCTGATCATGTTTTTGTGCCCCTTAAATGGTAGCCAAAGGTGAGCCCAGTCTGTACTAAAGTATCTATTCAATTTTTCAAATCAATCTCGGGTCAATAATAACCCATAAGCTTTTGGGATATCTACCACAATGATATCAATCACCTGCACAAACCTAAGATGCGTCGCTATTCTAATCATTACATCTTTGAGTTCTCCCATGACTTTGACCTGCGTTATGTCTAGTTGTATTACATGTTTGTCACTTTTGAGAGAGACAACATTTAGTTTTTTACAGATAGACAAAGGCATAACATTGGAATATGCTCCTGAATCGACCAAACAATTGTGTAGGTTTCTGTTGAAAAATTCAAACGTTAAAAGGAAGGGTGGTACAAAAGGTTTTCCCTTCTTATCTTCCGAGAAGGTTTTTATAGTTGGTTTAATCACCAGATTTGTGGGAGATATATTTATTTCCTGACGATTGTTATCCGTAGGGTTTTCCATTGAGTTCAAATCTTGTAGCAGAAAGTCCTTCTGTTGAGGGATCCTGTATATGTCCATAACTGATATATTAGCATTTAACTTCTTCAAATCTTCAACTACGTTTTAATCCAGTTTGGGAGATTCTCAGGTATGGATGCTTATAGGTTTTTTACTGGGAGAAAAAGGTGCTTTCGGGTGATCGGGAGTTGTCTTACCCCTCGAAGTTTGGGTGGCAGTGATATCTTTTGAGACAGGTGGACCTTTACTTCGCGTTTTCACAACTGAGACTTCTGCGGGTTGTTCTTGAGACTCAGAAAGGTTGTCGAAAGACATGATTAGGTTAGGGTCCCATATTAGCATGGTTGTATATTCCGATGGATCAATCTATACCTGATCAACGACATTCATAACCAAACTGGTTGGTTGTTCGGTTAGGGAGACTTCATCTAGTAACCAATTGGCCATCAAGTTCATAGCATGCACCCATTGAGGACAGTCTCTTTCAGAGTGATTTTCCCGGTCATAAGTACAGAAAGAATCAGATGCTACATTTCCTAGATTGATATTTAAGTTAGCTGGGGGAGGTTCAATTTCTTTGAACGACGAGTTTCTTTTAAAGAAAGGCTCATAGTGCCTTTGGCCTTGGTTTCCCTCCTCAACGCTTCTTTTCATATCTATGATCTTGTTTGATAATTTCATAACCATACATTGTAGGTCCTCTATGTCCCCTCTACCCTTTTCAGGAGCTTATTCTTCTTGTTTCCTTGGGGGTGTGGTGAGAAATAGCCCTCTCTGGAGAGGAGGTTGAGCTTCTTTCTTGACTAAAGAGACCTGACTCTCTTTGCATCCTTTCATTTGGAATTCAATCATTTTGGCTTCTTCAAAATTCTCATCTAAGGTCTGTTTGGCATCCCTCTTCACAAACATGGAAATAGAGGTCGGGAGGGCAATATCGTATACTTCAATTTGCAATTCCTGAGTAGTTTTAGCTTCAGGCTAGAATTTGTTCAAGATAGTTGTGAATCTTTGATTGAAATCTTTAACCTTTTCTTTCGAACTCATGGTGGTGGAAAATAGTTCAACCATCAAAGCTCTTGTAGTAGTCTCTTCAGCGAATTTATGTAGAAAATCCTTCTGAAACTTCATCCAACTAGTTATAGATCCTATAGGTAGATTAAAATACCACGTGGAACATGAATTTTCAAACGTATAGGGGAATAGTTTTCATACTACGTCTTTATGTTGGATGTTCATAAGTTTGAACGCTAGTATGAATTTCTTGATATGGTCTTCAAGCAATCCTGAAGTCTTGGTGTCGAATTTAGGAAGTAACTTCTTCGAGTGTCGGGGAAGATTATGTACTTGTCCTGGGATGGACAAAGCGTCTTTGGCCAACTAGGGTTGGTTGTTCTGGGGAGGGTTTCCCCTTCCTTCATCATGGTCGTTGTTGTCTTCTAGATCTTCAGAATTTGAGTTAAACTCTTCTTCTTCCGAAAATTCATATGGTTCAAAGACGTCGTCGATTGGTGTTTTAGGGATAAGATTTAGAGGGTGTTCAATTTTGTTTATAGCGAAATATATTAAGTCTTCTACGGTTTGCACGAAAACCGGGTCGAGGCTGTCAACGACTGGTTTTCTTATTTTTTTTTCTTCGAGGAAGTATCAGAGCTAAGGGTAACGCACCGATCTGTCGGGCGTAAGCTCTCATAATTCTTCTAAATTGATTTAATTCCTCATGAGGAAGAGCATAAGGGATATCAGGGAACAATCGTTCTTCCTTGGGCTGGGGTGAGTTACTCGTT
Source organism: Picea sitchensis (assembly GCA_010110895.2). Taxonomy (NCBI): domain Eukaryota; kingdom Viridiplantae; phylum Streptophyta; class Pinopsida; order Pinales; family Pinaceae; genus Picea; species Picea sitchensis. Next base: position 110,006 of record SNQJ01S0008272.1, read on the forward strand.
TGAGGAGTACTCAGCGTGTGTGGGCTGTCTTGGGAATGACTAGCCATGCATGCGGGCGGTTTTGAATCTATAGCCTGTTTGAAATACTATGGGAAATATCTATTCAACCATTCATTCTTAGGCCCTCCTTCTAGCGCTAATTCTGTTGATGGGTCCTAAATCCCTTAGTTCAACAACATGAACCAAACCTGCCACCGACACCCAATTAGACTCTGCAATGTTTAATGGTGGAATGGTTCTCTAGATCTTGCTATTCGGCCAATTAATCGATGAGCTTTATGTTTTCTGGTGAAAGCGTCTCCTTCAGCTTGGAATTTATCTTTTTGTATTTTGTCTTAGGTGTGACCGATATGAGAGGTAATCTGGTATAAACCAACTTGATAACAAACATGATTTAGTTTAACTAATGGAGAAGAGGTTGAGCTTGGGATAACCCGCTACTCAAGCATGCAGACAAAATTTTTATACCACAAGCCTAATACTAATACATTAACCATGTGAGCATCCAATTACTATCTAACATACTAATTATCAGAAAGAAAACACATATGCGATGAGATAATGGAAAGCAAAATAATTCACCTACTCTGATCATTCATCACACAATAACACAACGATTCATCTTCATCATAAAGAAAAGAACTGTAAAACATTACATCAAATAACTTAACAATAGATTAAATAGCTCTTACTTGTCACAACACCTATTCATGAAATGAGAAATGAAATAATTCTTCTCCACGCCCAATCACACATGTGTTTGATGAAAATATAACTTGTCTCTGGTCCAGAAGGACTTCTCAATTAAGGATAGCTTCAAAATAATTCTTAACAAACCAGAAAAGAGAGTTTCTTGCAACAACCATAGACCCTTAACTAATTGGTCGATGTTCTTATTTATAACATAAAATTCAACTGAAAATAATGGCTAAGTGTAGATAAGTAAACAAAATTCACCACGCGGCGTCCTCTTCTAATAGTTTCTCTAACAGTCAACTCAAGATATCACTTGAAAGGGTGACTTTTCTCATACTCCGACCAACTGATGAACAAATATTCGCAAGCATGGGCACATGGAAATATGTGCTATTCCATCATAGTCACGTAAATTCCTCTGATCACCATCGCATGCACCTGGTACTTCACCAGACTGGTGTTTATCTACTGTAGCACAGTCAAAGCTCTAATCGAATGTTCCATAAATTGTCGCACTTGTCCTGGAGCTGTGTCGGTCACCTTCATTAGCTCTTCAACCCATGTTGAATCTTGCTTGGCGTGAAATTCGACTGTGTCGTGCAAGTCGATGAATTCTTCAGCTGTGCCGAACTCAGGGAGTTTGATAACCTTCATCACCTTGTTGATCTTCGGACCCAATTTCTCATGGATTCTTCGACGAAGTTACAGATCCAATGTTTCTCAATAGTCGGAGGGATCTTTCCTGCAATCAAAATTAAAATCATTTAGAAATGGCTTACAGAACAATATTTAGAAAAATATATGAAAAAACGTAAGCACGAAGAAACCAGACTGATGCATACTTGTAAGGCTCGCTAAGCCTGATTGTTTGACACTTACATGATCTATGCAACCTTTCGAATTACCTGCACCATCTCTATTAGAGCCACCATTTTTATTCAGTTAGGGTGGGTTACATCTGCGTGCCATAGCATGATAGATCAGGTACGGAAAACATGAGCGTTAAAGTCACGCCAGTGGCCAGTTGGCCCTTGGGGTCGGGAAAGGATGTCAGAGCCAAACATATGTTGAAAGTATGAGTAAGTTCCAAAAAGGTTGTATACTGTCATAAGGGAAGTCGTTAAATGCTTCAGGTCAAGGCAAGTTTCTCAAACAGAAGTCACATCAACAAGTGCATCAACCATCATCAACTCATTATGACGGCTGGGGAATTTAAAAGAAATTGAGATGATCGTACCACACATCCTCTGAAACTTTTATCGGTTGCGTCTCACATGTCCCGGAACATACCCATCACATGGATGTGACACATTAATTCTTTAAAACATCCCATTGCAAGGCATTTAGTGTTCTCTGGCACATTTCAGCTCACTGCCTCGCTCCGTTATAAATTCTAGATGTTCTGTATGTGTTCTACTCACCAGCCGAGCTTATCCACTATTGGTGACTCGTCTTGTGAGCTCAATTCGATCAAATTATTTGATTTGGGCCTTTTTCAAGTCATCCAAACATAAGGTAGATACGCTATTGCACCATGGGAAATCCTCAAAATGCAATACAGGGCCTGCGAGGCAGCTGAAGTGCGAGGCTTAAGACACAAAATGCCTGGGACTCGTTCTTATTTGCAGCGGGTTTTCCCGAGGCTTCAAAGGGATATTCCTACCTTCACATGGAAACAATGGTATCGCCCTGTGCAGAGGCCGAAGTGGAAGAAGTTACATCGGAAGGGAAAAAGTTGGAAGCCACACTTCCTCAACAATAGATATTGTGGAGAAGAGGAAGGCCCAGAAAGAATAAGGAAGTAGAAGGGGAAAGCCAAATCCCGATTGAGTTGTGAACACGATCAACCACTGAGGAGCTCCTAATGCACGCTATCTGGCTAGAGCCTGTCGAAACCAAAAGTCGAGGAAGCGGGAGCTGAACGAGAAGGAAATAAGCCTCGGGTTATAAAGTTCAAGGTCCGAATCAACAGCTGGAGCAAGCACAACTCACCATAGCTGAACTTTACCAGGAGAATAGAGAATTATGACGACAGTTGGAGGCAAAGAACCTTGAGGTGTCAACACCGTAGGGTCATGAAGGGAACACAACCTGGCTCAAGAGGCAACTTCGGGAAGCACAAGATATGATCGTGCAGTTGTGCGAAGTGCAAATGGTGTTGGAAGAATAGAAAATGAAAACACCTTAGGGAGCATGAAGCAATTGGGGAGAAAGTCTGCACGCAGAAAAGGCATGATTGGCAAACTTTGTTTTGTATTCTCAGACGTGATGCAAAATTTTGATAGTTTTCCCTTTTTCTTGTGAAAAGTTTCACGTTCTCAATGTAACCGAGTTGGTTGGCCAAAAGGTGTAGGTAGTGTCTACTGTATGTAACCTGAGATCAATGGAAAACAAATATATAAAGTCTCGAAATTTTGATGAAAGGATTATGGTCATAACAATTGAATGCATAGTTTTTCCTCTTTTCATGTAAATCTACTGTGTTCTTTGTCCAAGCTTGTTGTAAGTTAGCCCTGATTTTGTACTTAGTGTTTCTCTGAGTTGTTTTTGTATTTTTATCTATATCCTTTTGCAAAACCCTCGACGCCGATCGACTTCATCATACGACACTGACATGCCACCATTGGCTCAGGATACAAAGTACTGAAGACCGGGAACTTAGCTCACGGGTAACAGTCGGACTCGGGGCTTTATTCAAGTCGAGTGCTCCATGCTTAACTTGGGACTGTCGATGCCGAAAATGAATTGGGGATCGAATTTCGGAAATAAACCTAACACGTAGTTTCCTTGTGGGTTATCATCCTAGAAATCCCTCGATACCGAAATCTTTTCAGAAGTCGGCGATCGGAGATATCATTTCATTCTTCGTTCAATGCTTACTCTTTTCACCTTTTACCGACCCCGAAAGGGATCGATTGTCGGTGATATACTTGAGTGACATTTGTCGCGTACGAACAACTTCCGTTTGCCGACGCCGATGAAGATTGGCGCTTGGCGACCTCAGTTCCCTTGAGAGAAGTTTTGTCCTCTGTAATTCTTTCTGATGCTGAGTTTCTTAAGCGTGTCGAGGAAAAGTTTTGACTGTCGATTCTTTAATTTAAATGTTAGTCTTTAAAGTTATGGTTTTTCACATGCTCAAGCCAAATTTGATAGACTTAAATGAGAAACAAAATGATAAGCAAAGACAACATTTTTCATACTGAAGTCGAATTAGACAGTGCAAAAGATCAGGTGGTACCCAAAAAGTAAAATTTGGCATAGGCTTTTTAGGGTGTGTTGAGTGCTAAAAAAATGTTGACTTATTGGGCGAAAGCAGAATCTCTATTTCTCCTTCATGCTTAGTTTATGCAAAAGCTAGTGGAGAACCTTATTGGTTTTAAATCAGAGCTTCATTTACCCTTGCATTTGAAATTCCCTGGTTGATGCTTCAGGATCTGCCTGTGGGGTTTTAACCTTTATTCCTCAGTTTCCTGTAACCCTAACTCATGCCCTTTTTTACAAAAGTCTAGTAAAGCATTCACTGGCATGGAGCCTTTAGTTACCTCTACTCACTTGCTTCAGTGTTGCTCCACTGCTAGCGAGCGTCCATAGCCCTGACAGAGTCACCCCAACATCACAGACCTTTCTCTTCTCCCAGCGAGAATCCATAGCCCTGACGAAGATATTTGCATACCCTCTCCCACTATCCACTCATTTGATAAAATTAATTACATTCCGACAGAACTCCTTGAGTGAGTGAGAGAGGATGGCATCTATTATTTTGCAAGATGAGATGGTTTTAAGGTGGAGCCTACCAACTCTGTCTTTGAGGTGCATGTAGTCCTTTCCAAATTTCCTTATTTTCCTTAGGGTCTTACTAAACCACTAAGTATCCACTTCTGACATTTCTCCAAAGTTGTTCATCTGCGCAGGTTAGATAGAGAGCCCCTTGAAACAACCGTAGGTTCCTCAATGCTTCTTGTGTTGTAAGTGAGCGATGAGTTAGGAACAAAGTTCGCCATGTCACATGATTTAAGGTCAACCATTGTCTTGCTAAACACAACCTTCAAAAGCGAAGAAATCCAGAAAGAAAAAGAAAACAACAAAAATACATTTCGCAATCATGAAAATACTCATACAAAACATAACACATTTTTTTTTTTTTTGGAAATATTGTTTTAGGGATTGGCCATTTACTGGGAGGGTGTTAGGTTCCCCCCTCATATTCTGCAACCGATAAGTGCCTGCCCCAATCTTCTCAGCCATCTGGAAAGGTCCAAGCCACAGATTCTGAAACTTAGAATGTTTCCCTTTTGGCTCGTTTGCTCTGTCCCATTTTAGGACTAAGTCTCCTACTTCAAAATTCTTCTCTTTAGCCTTAAGCTTATCAAACCATATTTTCACTATCTGTTGGTGGGCTAGGAATTTTGACTTAGCCTTTTCCCTTTATTCTTCTAGCATGAGCAGAGTGTCAATTCTTTGTTGTATGACCGATGAAGGCTCCCCTCTGGAATCTTGGGCTAGTTGAAGAGATGGATGGTAAAGTTCGTTCGAGAGAAGAGATTCCTATCCATATACCAGAAAGTATGGGGAATTCCATATAGCTTCCTTGGGTGTGACTCTATCGGCCCATAGAGCGTTATGGAGTAGATTATGCCAATTCCTTTGGTTGTCAGCAACCGTCTTATTTAATATTCTCACTAGGTTCTTATTAGTTGATTCTGCCACCCTGTTTCCCTGTGGATAATAATTTGTAGAGTACCTAATTATGATTCCTTTGTCGAGAGAAAACTCTCTTAATCGGGTGGAAGAAAAATAAGCTGCATGATAAAAAACTAGGACATAAGGGACACCAAACCTTGTGATTAGTTGTTGTTCTATAAATTGGATCACCACCTTCTCATTTACATGAGTCAGAGGGATGACCTCTTCCCATTTCGTGAAGTAACCGGTGGCAATAAGAATGTAATTGTGTTGTTTTGAAGAACTGGGTGTAATTTCTCCTATGATGTCTAACCCCCGTTGCTCAAAAGGCCTAGAGACAACAACTAGTTGGAGTCAGATTTCCACTCTCTTCTCTCTCTCGATGCTTACTTGACAAGTTTTATAGTTTCTAACGTAGGTGTGAGTGTCTTTGAACTAGGTGGGCCAATAATAAACAACTCTCAGTAGCTTATGAGCGGTGGTGTTTCCTGCGAAATATCCACTGGCAGGGCCATCATGGAGCTCCTTCAAAACTTTGTTTGCATCTTCGCGTTCGAGACATCTTAATAGTACCCCATCATAATTAACCCAGAAGAGTACTGAATTTATGAGGCGATATTGTGAAGATTTTAACCTGAGAGCTCTGCTTTCCCTAGGGTTGAGATTTTTTTGAAAAGTCCCATGGTGTAGGAGGTAAGTTAGCTTCCAATACCAAGACTCTTGTTCTGGGGAGATTTATGAAAATTCGCCACACCATAACGCCATTTCATTCTCCCACCCAGAATCTTCATTTACTTGGTCCTAGGCTTCGACTGCGAGTTTTCATAACCCTTGCCATTTAACTAATTTGGCAGGTTTTATATCTAGATCAAATTCCTGAATTACTACCATCCAGTTCCCTCTTCTTTCCCCCATATCCTATTGAGTAAATAGGGATCATACTGCAAGGCAAGGCATGATTACTTTGGTGTGGTTCTTGAGGATGTAAGACCTGAAGTGTTTTACTACTTTATAAACTACATAAGCCTGTTTATCTATGACATAATAATTTATTTCAGCTCCTTGGAGGTTATTACTCATGAACAACACTGGGGCCTCATTGTTGTCATCATCCTTCTGAGTCAATATCGCAACTAACGATTGGTCGAGGGAGAAAGTATAGAGGAAGAAATCCCTATTGAAATCGGGACTTCGTAACACGGGGGCTTGCGATATAGCGGTTTTGAAGTTGCTAAAAGCATCCTTTCATTCATAATCCCACTTAAATTTGACATATTTACGAATCATCTTCTGTAAGGGTTTGATAGTTTCCTCGAAATCGGGAGTGAATTTCCTCATGAAATTGATTTTTCCAAAAAAAGACTGCATGGCTTTCTTGTTGTGAGGAAATGAGAGTTGAGCTATGGATATAATTCTTTCTGGGTCTATGTGAATGTCTTCTTGAGATATATTGTGGCCTAATAGCTTACCTTCCTCAACGTTGAAGATAGTTTTCTTAGGATTTAAGGATATACCGTAATTCCTACACCTTTTGAAAATCTGAGTTAAGTGTTGGATGTTCTCTTCTCTGTTCTTTGAATAAATAGTTACATCGTCCAGATACACTACCACACACTCGTTGATTAGTTCTTGAAATACTACGTGCATGGCCCTTTGGAAGGTCGCCCCTGCATTGATTAACCCAAAATACATGTGTTTATAAGAGAGTGGTTCCCCACTTGGTTCGGAAGGTAGTTTTCAAATGATCTTCCTCTGAAACCAAAACTTGGTTGTAACTTGAGAAACCATCCAGTAGAGAGAAAATATCCAAGCCAGACACGGTTTGCAGGAGTTGATCCATTTGTGGGACTGGGTAATTGTCCTTTTCTGAAGCTCTATTGAGGTTCCTAAAATCTACGCATAAGAGGATTTCTCCAGACTTTTTCCTCATAGGAACCAGATTTGCTACCCACATGGAATGCCTAACCTGGAAGATGATTTTGGCATCTAAAATTTTCTTCAATTCTTGATACATGAGAGGTTCGAGATATGGGTGGTACTTTCAGAGCTTCTGTTGGAAGGGTTTCACTTTGGGTTTTAACGGGATAGTGTGTTGAATGATGCAGGTATCATAAGTTTTCATATCTTGATAGGACCATGCAATGACATATTGATAATGTCTAAACAGTTTGAGATAAGCCTTCCTTTCCTCCTTAGATATAGTCATGCCAAGATTTATATTCTCTGGGTTTTCAGTGGTTCCAAGATTTATAGTTTCATGCAGCGGACAAGAGCTACCGGTCTTTGCATTTTTAGGCCCCTTAAATCGTTCTTTCAGGTCAAAAAGATTTTCCAAATTATCTATCCCTTTCGGGATAGTGTGAGACTTCGATTTGTGAATAGGTTGACCTATCTGAGGATCGGTTTCCATCGATTTCTCTTGGAATAATTCATCGTCAATAGCCAAATATTTGAAATTGTCTTGGTTAGTCAAGAAGTTTATGATCTGTTCATCTCCTTCAAAGACTTTCCAATTAGAAATGTTTTTAGGCACCAATGGTTTGTAGAGAAGATCAATAGTGAACCGAGAGGCTTCATAATCCTCCAGGGGTGATAGCCTCAAGGCAGAAGTAGCCAGAGAATCAACAAGAATGTTCTTTTCTTTGGGATCGCTGTAATATTGAAGGCTTCAAAATGATCTATTAACCTATGCACTTCCTGTTGATATATGCAGGTATATTCAAAGTGTTCTTCTTGTTTCCTTGGGGGTCTGGCGAGCAATAGCCCTCTCTGGAGAAGAGGTTGAGCTTATTTCTTGACTAAGGAGACCTGAATCTCTTTGCATCCTTTCATTTGGAATTCAATCATTTTGGCTTCTTCAAAATTCTCATCCAAGGTCCGTTTGACAACCCTCTTTACAAACATGGAAATAGAGGTCGGGAGGGCATTATTGTATACTTCGACTTGCAATTCCTAAGTAGGTTTAGCTTCAGGATGGATTTTTTTCATGATAGTTGTGAATCTTTGATTGAAATCTTTAACCTTTTCTTTCAAACTCATGGTGGCGGAAAACAGTTCAACCATCAAAGCTCCTGTAGTAGTCTATTCAGTGAATTTATCTAGAAAATCCTTCTGAAACTTCATCCAGCTAGTTATAGATCCTACAGGTATATTAAAATACCATGTGGAAGATGAATTTTCAAACGTATAGGGGAATAGTCTGAATAATATGTATTCATGTTGGACATTCATAAGTTTGATCGCTACTATGAATTTCTTGATATGATCTTCAGGCAATCCTGAAGTCTCGGGGTCGAATTTAGGAAGTAACTTCTCCGGGTGTCGAGGAAGATTATGTACTCGTTCTGGTATGGCCAAAGCGTCTCTGGCCAACCAGGGTTGGTTGTTCTAGGATGGTTTTCCCCTTCCTTCATCATGGTCATTGTTGTCTTCCATATCTTCGGACTTCGAGTTAAACTCTTCTTCTTCCGAAAATTTGTCTGGTTCAAATACGTCGTCGACTGGTGNTGTTTCAGAGATAAGATTCAGAGGGTGTTCGATTTTGGTGATTGAAAAATATATTAAGTCTTCTACGGTTTGCACGAAAACCTAGTCGGGGGTGTCGATGACTGGTCTGCTTATTTGTTTTCCTTGAGGAAGTATTAGAGCTAAGCATAACACACCGATCTATCATGGGTACGCTCTCGTAATTCTTCTGAATTGATTTAATTCCTCATGATGAAGAGAGTAAGGTATATCAAGGAACAATCATTCTTCCTTGGGCTGGGGTGAGTTACTCGTTTCAGGAGTACTCAGCATGTGTGGGATGTCTTGGGAATGACTAGCCATGCATGTGTGCTGTTTTGAATCTATAGGCTATTTGAAATACTATGTGAAATATGTATTCAACCATTCATTCTCAGGCCCTCGAAACCAGATAGAGCCTGCCAAAACCACAAGTCGAGGAAGCGGGAGCTGAACGAGAAGTCTAGAATCCTTAGGTTCTAACGTTCGAGATCCTAATCAATAGCTGGAGCAGGCACAACTTGCCATAGCTGAACTTTACCAGGAGAATAGAGAATTACGATGGCAGTTGGCGGTAAAGAACCTTGAGGTGTCAGCATCGTAGGGTTGTGAAGGGAACACAACCTGGCTCAAGAGGCAGCTTCGAGAAGAAAAATTTATGATCGTGTAACTGGACGAAGTGCAAAGGGTGTCGGAAGAACAAAAAATGAAAACACCTTAGGGAGTGCGAAGTGGCCAGGGAGAAATTCCACTCACAGAAGAGGCATGATTGGTGAACTCTGTTTTGTATTCTTAGACGTGATGCAAAATTTTGATAGTTTTCCCTTTTTCTTGTGAAAAGTTTCACATTCTTAATGTAATTGGGTTGGTTGGACAAAAGGTGTAGGTAGTGTCTACTGTATGTAACCTAAGCCCGATGGAAACCTAATATATAAAGTATCAAAATTTTGACAAAAGGATTCTGGTCATAGCAGTTGAATGCATCGTTTTTCCTATTTGCGTGTAAATCTACTGTGTTCTTTGTCCAAGCTTCTTGTAATTTAGCCCCGATTTTGTATTTAGTGTTCTTTAGAGTTGTTTTTGTATTTTTTATCTATATCCTTATGAAAAACCCCTGACGTCGATCGAATTCATTGTACGACTCTGACGTAACAGCACTGGCTCGGGATACACGGTACTAAAGACCAGGAACTCAGCTCGTGGGTAATAGTCGAACTCGGGGATTTATTCAAGTCAAGTGCTCCATACTTAACTTGGGATTGCTAATGTCGAAAAAGTATCGGGGATCGACCTTCGAAAATAAACCTAACACATAGTTTCCTTGTGGGTTATCATCCTCGAAATCCCCCGATACTGAAAAACGTTTCGGAATTCGACGATCAACGATATCATTTCATTCTTCATTCAATGCTTACTCATTTCACCTTTTACCAATGCTGAAAGGGATCGGTTGTCAGTGGTATCCTTGAGTAAATTTTTCCACATATGAACAACTTCTGTTTGCTGACGCAGACGAATATCGACGCTTGGCGACCTCGGTTCCCTTGAGCGACTTTTTGTCCTCTCTAATTCTTTTCGATGTCAAGTTTCCTAAGCGCATTGGGGAAAAGTTTTGACTGTCGATTCTTTAATTTAAATGTTAGTATGTTAAGTTATGTTTTTTTGCATGCTCAAGCCAACTTTGATATAATTAAGTGAGAAAGCAAATGATAAGCAAAGACAACATTTTTTATACTGAAGTTGAATTAGACAGTGCAAAAGATCAGGTGGTACCCAAAAAGTAAAATTTGGCATAGGATTTTTAGGGTGTGTTGAGTTCTCAACAATGTGTTAAATGTGTTAAATTTGTGTGCCAAAGATTACCGAGTGGTCGCATGGCATGTTCTGTAGACTAGGGATAAACCAAAAACCAACTGTTGTAGCCATCCATGCACACAAGGAGTAAGGTCTGGGCATATGGTGTAGTGGTATGAAACTGCGGGCGAAGTGTTGGAGTGGTCTACGCCAAGGTTTAGAGTGTGGACATATGCAATGGTCGTATGCGTATAATGAACTAGGGTTTAAGTCATGTGGACATATGACTAGGTTACATGGTAAATGTGCTGGGGGCTAGGGCTAGGCCCCAACCCTTTACTCTGCCAACAAAACACACATTCAAATTCAAATGTTATGGTATAAGAAACACCGTGGGTGGGCTGGTAGCCTGTCTCTGCCAAAGCTCTCCCCCTTGCCCAGATGTTGTAGGTTAGACTCCTATGGAGTCATAAAATTTTACCACACCAACCATTGGAGGGGTGCCATGTGGCATCCCATGACTAGGCAACGTGGAACCATAACATTTGCCCACCAAAAATGACACTTGTCACAAAATGATTCACCCATCTGCCATCGAGCCTGCTGAGTCAACATTCCAACTCATTTTCCACGTCATTGTACAACCGTATGACCTGTATGGTCCGCTGCCACATCAACACTGTACGGATTGTACAGACTGCACAATCAACAATATTTTGCCTGTTTGGAAAAATGAACAGAACGCAATATCTTTCTCATATGATGTTCGTTTGATCCCTTTCGAGTTGTGTTGGGTTCATAACGACGAGGCCTACACACATGTTTGTTTTGAATAAATTACGAGCACTTTGATTTTTGATCAAAATTTGATCCCCTAGATCAGGATGGGAGGCCCAACATGTAGTCCATGGAGATGGATTCGCATGGCCTTTCAAGAGTAGGAATAGGGGTGTACATGCCCTATTTCTTAGTGGTCGGTTTTGCAATAGTGCAGGCAGTGCATGACCTGATATGCTTGTTGACCTCCTGTCAAAGTTTCAGCCAATAGAAATGTTTCTACAACATTGCCACTGTCTTTTCGACGCCGAAGTGTCCTGCCACCCGACTGTAGTGGGTTCCTAGATCAACTTCATTTTCTCTCTTGATGGAACGTAGATATGTCCCAAACGACACATCATCCCATCCTGAAGATGGAAATTTGCGAAGACTGTGTTTGCGCCCAACATTTGGTAGGTGGTAGCGGAGCTCGAGTCTGTCTCATAGAGTTGGGTCCATCCAGAGGTCTCATGGCTGCAAGAGTCTAGAACCGTGGTGAGTGTTGCGACTAGTGGTCTGCTGAGGCAATCAACGACACTGTTGGTGCTTCCTATTTTATACTTGATGTTGAGGTGGAATTATTTCAAGTATGTGGACCACTTCTGATGGCAGTCATTTTGCAATTTTCCTTGTGTCTCCATGAACTGCAGTGGCTTATGATTAGTGTGGATGACTATCTCCTTCCCAAGAATTTAATGTCTCCATTGGAGAAATGCTTGCACAATGGAGTGCATTTCTTTGTTGTAAGTAGGGTACTTACGAAAAAAATCTAATAGTGTCTCACTATGATAGGCCACGGGGTGGCCGTGCTGAGTGAGAACGACGCCCACAACATATTCTTAATAATATATCTCAATCTCAAAGGGCTACTGCAGGTCCAATAGTGAAATTACTGGGGATGAGCACAAGCGCTGCTTCAAATCATTGAACGCTTGTTGTTGGGACTGGCCCCACACAAATTTATCCTTACCACCACCCTTAGTTACTTGGCTGAGGGCCCATGCAATATGGGATAATCCCAGCACGAACCTACCATAGAAATTGGAAAGGCCCAAAAATCTATGAAGCTCAGTGAGTGTGGTTGGGGTTGGCTAGTCATGGATGACTTGGATCTTGGATGGATCCACATGTACACCATGTTGATCAATGATGTAGCCCAGGTAATGGACCCTATCCATGCCGAAGGAGAATTTTTCCAAGTTGGCGTATAGCTTGTGTTGCCATAGGGTGTGCAGAACCTGCTGAATATGCTGCAAGTGTTCTGCCCAAGTCTTGCTATAAATGAGAATGTCATCTAGATACACCACTACAAAATTATTGTTGAATGGTCGCAGGATATCATCCATCATCCTCATGAAAGTGGATGGAGAATTTGTCAAGCCAAAGGGCATGACTAACCATTCAAAAATACCTTCCTTTGACTTGAAGGTGGTCTTCCATACATCTATTTGTTCTATCAAGACCTGGTGGTAGCTAGACTTCAGATAAATATTACTGAAGTATTTGGCCCCCATAAGTTGATCAAGGAGGTCGTCCATTCAGGGAATCAGGTATCAGTTTCTGACTATGATTTTATTCAGAGCCTAGTAATCAATGCAGAGTTGCGAGGTTCCATCTTTCTTCTATACCAACACGATTGGGCTCCCGCAAGGTGATGAGCTAGAATGGATGTGCCCCTTGTGGAGAATTTCTTGGATCTTCCACTTGATCTCCTCATTTTCTAACTGAGAGTGGTGGTAGACTAGCCCATTGGGCAGCGGTGCACTGGGGGTCAGATCGATGGGGTGATTGACCTGACAGTGCAGAGTTACCTCGGTAGGTGAGGAGAAGATATTCAAGTATGCTTCCATGAACTTATCCACTTGCTTCTGCTGTGTGGAGAGGTCGGCCACAGAGACCCTAGATGTGGTTGCGATCTTTCACTCATTCTGGCTGCGATATTTCACTCATTCTGAGAGATGACCTTTCTGCATTTCTTGGCAGAGATCAAGGAAATAACACTAGGTGGGACTACCTCGGGCATCCTGTACAATTTCTTGTTCAAAGTATTAATAACACTGTAAGGCCTAGAATCATATACAACATGGCATTTCCATGAATATGGTTGGCCCAAAAGAACATTACAAACTTCAAGAGGGGAAACATCACACAATACCTCGTCTTTGAGGGGCTTGATGTTGTATGATATGTGACATTTTTGGCAGATGCAAATGTCGCTTCCTTGGTGGAGCCATCTGATGGTGTAGGGTTGCGGGTGTGACGTTGTTGGCGGGGCGACTCACTTGACAACATCTACTGAGATGAGGTTCTTCTGGCTACCGCTATCAACGATGAAGTGCAGCGAGGTACCTCTGCACCCACATCTGTGAATGAAAAAGGAACTCACCTTCCTTTGGCTCTTTTGGTTCACCGGGATGGAGCTTGGTGGTAGCAATGGTAGCACTGGGTTCTGCATCAATGATCTATCTCCCACTTTCTGGTTCTGACTTAGAGTCAGAACCCACATCTAATTCAGAGGCTTTCACCTCAACCACCAAGGACTTCTTTGAGCGGAAATCAATAGTTTTATGCCAGGGGATCTTATGGAAGTCGTGCCACTTCCTGATATATTTCTTTGTCTTTACGGTGTCCTTCTTTGCTTGCGGCCTAGACTAGTTTTCTTGAGGAGGCCCATCNCTTTTCTCTTTCCTTTGTTCTATGGGTTGGGGCCGCCCTTTCTTGGCTTTTTATGTGATGGGTTCCCATGCCCAAATTGCTACGTCTTTTGTTTGAGCTTCTGCTCGATTTTGATGACATATCGATAGGCCGCACCTAAGGATGAGATGTCCATAAATTCCATTTCATCCTGAATGTATCTATGCCGACCACCACGATACTTGAGCACCAGATGTCACTCATAATCTTTGATACCCATCTTGGTGCGTAAGGTATGGAAGATATTTGTGAACTCAGGCACTGCTTGGTCTCTTTCCTGCTGTAGTGTGGTCCATTTTGTATATAGGTCGTCATAACTTCCAACATGGTAGTATTTTTCCTTAATAACATCCATGAAGGACTCCCAGGTGACTGCGACTGTAAATAATGAGGGTTCCTCTATTTCCTTCTGCTCACTGAAAGTTTCCCACCAATCTTTGACATGGGGAACGACTTTGAGGAGTGAAAAAAAATATTTTCTCTATTCAAGAAGTTATGGACAACGAAATACCCTTCTAGAAGATTCAACCATTTTTCTACAACATCTGTGTCTATCTGAAATTCAAATATAGGAATATCGAAGTTGATTTGTACCTTGAAGGGGGTGACACCTACGTTTGAGGAAGATGTGTCGCCTGTTGGTAGCTGCCAAAGGATTTGTGCAAAACTATCCATCATCTCGTTCCTCTGTTGCATGAGGGATTCCTCGAGCAACATTTTGAAGGGATCTCTTGTCCCACCATCTTTCTTTTCTCCCACCATGAGAGGTCGCTTGGGTGTGTGAGATCTTTTTTCCTCAAGAGAAACTAGCTTGAGACCCAATTCTTTGCACCATGACCTCATTGGGGACATGCATTAAGAACTACAAGGAGCATACCACTCTGATACCACAGATCCGGATTTTATGAGTAGAACAAAATGAATACAGATTATTATCAAAATATGCTTAACACAGAATAATAGATATACAATAAATTTGGTTTCTATTCAATAAGGAAATAAGCTGAAACTATAAAATGCAGTGGAAAACAAGCTTGCTAGAATGGCGGCGGCTTATCTCCGAGAAGAGATGTGATGGTTGTGCTCATTCGCCAGAAGATGATTAAAATGAGGCTCTCAAGGCATTTTTACAATAAACAGGAATGTTAAAAACCCTAGACATCCAAAAACCCAACCCTAGGAGATGAAGCGCCAAAAGTCATGTGGGCCTCGTTTGGGTAAGTTAGTACATCAACTTCCCGGGGTCGTAACTTTTGCATACGATCTCCGTTTTATGCGCATGATAGCCCGTTGGAAAGGTCTATACGAGGAATACACATGATTCATGTGGCAAGCCCAAAAAATATTGATTGTGGTGAGCCCTAAAAACGTTGTTTAGGGCCTCAAAACGGCCCTGGAAGTCAGGGACCCAAAAACTAGGAAAAACTGTCGAACTGGAAAACTGCCAAAATGAGCCATTTGGAATAGGTGGGAGGCCAGTGAAATCCATCTGGATCAACACTTTAGGTGGAAGTTTGGATTGTTGTAGGAAACCGACTCTTGTTTCCAGTGAACAAGCTGATTTGCAAGTGGAAGGTCACATTGTTGAGGAAAACCATCTTCATATATCTTTATCCAAGAAAGTGTTTAGCTCCTATATTTTGAATGAACAAGAAGATCTTGTATTCTGAATGAACAAGAAGCTCCTATATTCCAAATGAACAAGAAATAATATTTTTCTCAAGTAAGTGTTTTCCCCTAGTTGAGTCTAGTCATGCTACCCAAAGAAATAATAGCATTTTGAAGATGTGAGATGGTGAAAGCCTAGACGTTCCCAAATAAATAATAGTGTTTTGAAGATGTGAGACAGTAAAATCCCATACGTCCTAGGACATGTGTGCTAGCGAAACGCTGAAATCCCAGATGTCCAGGACATGTGAAACATAGAAATCCCGCATGTCGTAGAGCATGATAACGCTGACCATAAATGAATGATTCAATTGAAATATTAAAATATGCAATGATAATATAAAATGTTAACTAACCAATACTATCTTTAGAGATAACATTAGTTCACTTCATCATAATTATGTAAGTTTTGTAAGTTTAAAGCCATAGTTTCCTAAATTTAATTTACCCTGCCTCATCCCTTGCCTTTATATGAAGTCAAATAAGACTTCAAATAATTTAATTTGTTAACAAAAACATGTGAGAAAACCTTATTAGACTAGAAAAAGTACTTGATAGGTAAAATAAGACTTCAAATAATTTGATTTGTTAACAAAACATGTGAGAAAACCTTATTAGACTAGAAAAAGTACTTGATAAATCTTCAAGTGAAAACTTAGGATAAGTTACTTAAAAAAATGCATCGATTTGCATGTGAAATAATATGAGGGGAGAAAACCATTTACAATAATCCATGCTATCGTAAGGAGGGGACTAAAAAAACATCTCAATACTCAATATATTTAATATTATCCTCTCATTGACTTTAAATTTACAAAGTATAACAAAATACAACCTTAAGACATCAAGAATACTCTGCTTTATGTACTCAAAGTTTGTTATATGTAAGTTTCAAACAATCTAGGCTCAACATAAAGCAATACATCTTTAAAATAAATGACATTCAAAACTTAGAACTTGTCGAGTGAATGCAAAAATCACATTCTAAAACTAAAATCTTTATAAGTTATGGGATAATACCACATGAAATAAAATATTATGTGTTTAATATTAATTAAGCAATTTTAATATTTAACATACCTTTGTGTCATGCAATTATACTGGTATGTGGTTTAAGGATGGTTAGAGGTGAGGATGTGCATAGTTATGTGGGAATAATTCCTTTTCTCCCTAGATTTAAATAATAATTGTTTTTAGCTATTTTGAAAGTTACGAAAAATGGTAAAAGGATTTATAAGGACTATACAAACACATAACCATCTTAATTCGATATCTAAGGTTTTGTAGTACTAATTTGTTGGGTTTTTGTCTTTATTCTTTCGAATTTTCCCTTCTTACCATGTTTTTATGTCTTGGAGTGGAACACTATCAAATCTTAGAATCTTTTTAGTCATAGCTAGGTTGTTTTGGCCATACTTGCAAATTTTTCTGACATACCTTAAAATTTTGCACACAACTATTAGATGTACTCCCCTCTTTTTGGTTAATTATCACTTCTAAAATATTAACATTTTTTTTCTAGGTAACAATACCTAGGGAAAACCCCCAAGTACTTCTCTTAATTTTGAGGATGATACCCAAGGTAAACCCTATATTCTTCAGGGCTCGAAGCTATTACACCAAAAACTCAACATGTTACTTTACGAGAATAGAACCTAGGTGGAGAGGATAACACTCCATCCCACAACCACATAAGCTAGACCCAATTGAAAAAAATCATTTATGTTGTTGTGCCAACCATCCATCCATTACATGGTTCAAGGAATTGCAACATTTCAATTACATCCTTCTGATTTCTCTCTTTTCTCTTACTTCAGGTTTGTTAGTCTTTATTATATAGTAGATTAAGAGTAGATTTTAGATTAATTCCATGGTTTTTTTCCATAGTACTTTTTAGTTGTTTGTCATACATTTGGTCTCCCTCCATTTCTCCTCCTTTCAACCTTTGAAAACTTGACATGATCAAAATTAGTTTTGATACTCCAATGTCATAAGTGTAAAATTATGAGACTTGAGAGATCTAGAATTCGATGACAAAAATAATACTAATCCAATGAATTTGCAAATAAAAAAAGAAGAGAGAGATAGAGAAGAATTTAGTCCACAAGAATGAATGTATTCACAACATGTTCGAAATTACAATGAGATCAATCCAATATGTAGAGAGGAATTGATCTTGTCACTAATAATAGCAATTGGCACTAAAAGCAGTGTAAAAATGGCTAAAGCACATGCCTAAACCTCTAAAATAGATAACCCACACCTAACATGAGTATGATAGGCTGAAAAGTGCAAGTTTACTAACTGATTAACTAAACATGCAAAGTTTACTAAAGAAAGGGGGTAAATCCCTAAAATCAAGGGACAATTTCCTTGATTTAAGGAGGAAGTGCGCTCTCATTCCTTTAGGTGTTTAAACTATGCATGGAGGTTGGAAAGGAGTCACTAAGTGGAGTTATAATTAAAGAACTCAAGATCAACTCCATGTCAATATCCCTAAATTTAAGGAAAACTCCCTAAAAACAAGGAAAGTGTCTCCTACCCTCTCTAGAAAGTCAAATCAAGTGAGGAAAAATGCATTGGGATGCATTAAACAAGGTATAGGTTCCTAAGACAAGTAATACACTAAGGGAAGTTAGGATTATGCTCTAAGACCCCCTCTTAAGCCTAACTGTAGTGACATAATAAGAAAATGTGAGTCCCGACTACTAGGCCATTTTAGGTACTCAATACAATAATGAACCCCTCATAAAATGAGGAAAGAGGGAAAACCTCATGGGAACCCCCCCCCCAAAAAAAAAGAGGACATAAAAAATGTGAGAAGGAACAAAAACCCGTTGCTAAGCAACCCTATCCTTCACTCCAAGAAGACCGCACAATTGTGCAAGTTTGTGCTCGCTGAAGATTTTGTTGAAGATGTAGATGTCTGCACAGATTTGATGAAGTAGATGAACCATTGAGATGTGTAGGCATATCCACTTTCTCATTTTTTAATGAAGAAGATCCAAATAAAGTTTGGATGAAACTATGAAAACCGTGTGGTCGTTTCAGGAAAAACGCTGAAATTTTGTTGATTCTAAATTATCATAACTTCACTTCCTGAACTCTGTTTCAAACGATTGTTTTTTTGAGATTGGATATTTTTTCGAGAGGAATACAAATATCCAATTTGTTTATGCAAATTTTGCTTAGGAAATATCATAATTGAATTTGATGTGCGCGGCCCCCTTTTTGTCTCCTGAGATGCATGCATGGTGCATGCAAAAGTGTCTACATGTGACTCCTGAGATGCTTGCAATATATATTCCACATGAAATTCAGAAAAAAAATCTGAAAAGGAGTAGACATCATCTGAAATTAATGGAATACAAGTTTGTGCAGATACTTGTGTAGAAGAATCTTTAAAATAAAATGCTTTATCTTCTAAAGGATTCTCTTCTGGCTCTATCTATTCAACCTCTTGCATGAAATATTCACAATCTTCTTTATTCCCAAATAAAACCTCCAATATTCTCCATAATTCGTTTGGAGTTGAGTCTTGTGAGACAACATATACTTGGAGGAGAATTTCCAGAGAAATAAACAAGCAGATACATCCTATGGCCATATATTTTCTATTGAGAAAGTCGTTTTTTCTCATCGACAGAATCAAGCTCTACTTCTGTACTATTGGAAGCAGGCCAAACTGGAAAGAAAGGGTATTTTGGGAAGGAAGGCATGCACGAGGAAAGTGACAGCTGGAAGGAAGAGCAGCATGAATGCATGCATGAAATACCTAACGATGTTAGGGCTAGCATTTTTGTAATAAATTGTAATGGTTGATGAGCCATAAACGTACATATAGAGATGCTTAGGATGCTTTATATATAGATATGATTCGATAGAGAGGATATAGAGAGACATTTTAAGGGAGTTTTGGAGAAACACTACTTTAATCCGATACCTTTTTGTAAGCTGTTGAGTTGTAGAGGACTAAGAAGGGTAGATCATGAGGGTTAGATCATAGGCTGAGTAGCCTGGTGTGATCTAGTCTGCCTCATAATAGATCTCGACTCGATTGAGGAGGAGTTGTAAAGCGCACAACGCTGTATTTTTGGAACTTCCATAATAAAAGAGTTTAAGAGCCAGATATTTGTGGATGTATCCTATGAGGGGGTGAACCACGGTAAAACATGTGTTATGTGATTTAATGCTTGTGTTTCTTGCACTGTTTATGAGTAGATAGTAGCATGATAAATGAATGAGTTGATTATCTTGCATGCATAATCGGGAATGACTGTATATTGCTTTAATAAGTTAAATTGAACTCCCAATGCACACTTATCATATCTCCACTCAATCCTGGACTGCAAACACTTGAGTATTGGAGTCACGCATTAAGACTATTCGGGTGAGATTGCGCAGTGCACTCTATGTGTTGCGTTTCCTTCTGGTTCACTAGGAGGGCCGATAGTTTTAGAGGTTTTGTTGGAACCCCAATAGACTTGATCCTGGGTCAATCATGTTAAAATTATAATGCAAAGATACCACACCAAAAAATGGTTCCATTGCCGGTTGGAACAATATAGGATTGAGTAGATGGGATCTGTTGAAAATCTATTAAAAGACACGTAAGATCTGCGTAAGGCGGGTCAAGAGAACACCGAATCGGTTAACAAGAAGGTGAGAATGATCTGCTAGAAGGGGATGTTGAGACCGTGGAATCCCACAAAAATAGAGATAGAAAGTTGTCTAAAGAAAAAGGATCTAGAGTTTGCACAGAAAGATAACAGAAACCCTAGAGTAACACTGCACAAATACCTTGAGAAGTATTTGCTTACTGATTTGCATGAAGTATTTTTCTGTGATTTTCCACACTTATTGCAGTAGTGGATATTGAGGTTGAAGGATAACCACACAAAAAAATGAATCCGACAGTTAGAGTGAACCCTAGTTCAGATTGAGCAGTTACAATAGGTGAATAACAAATTCACCCGTGCAATAGATTTTTGGCTCGATAATATTGTGGCAGGGTTTATAATAGAATTTGTAGTAGATACCGTGAAGTCATACATCACAACGGAGCAAGAGTTTCTACGAGGGCCTCGAGGAAGGTATATTAGATCATGGTATACTTCTATTAAGATACTGCTATATAACAAAGGTGTAATGACAACGGAGTCAGACATCTAAAATTCGTTGCGTGCATGGGGGAAGGGGGGAAGCACTGATAGAAAGAGGAGAAATGGAAGGAGAAGTGGATAAAGGAGAGAAGAAGAAACCCTTGGACCCAATCATTATGGATGATGACTAGATCAAGCGGATCATGGCGACAACTGGAAAGACACGCAGTGGAGTACCCTACCAATACAAGGTGAACAAAAAGAAGAGAGTCATAGCCGCAAGGGAAGGCTTGGAAAGTGGTGAAGAAGAGGTAGAGGATCTCTAGGCTATGGAGAAAATTGAGGAAATCCTGTGCACAACATACGAAAGGAAGACGAGAGGTCCAAGAGCGGGAAGAGAAGGCAACAATCCTATCCATATTAATGTCAGTGTGGAACCCATAAACCCATGTGCGACTAACACACCCAAAAGAACACCACCGTTTAGACAACCGAATTTTGGGAGAAGGAAGACAACAAGAAGTACATCTACACAAGGAACAACAACTAGAGGAGCTAGTTCAGGAAACACTAGTCAAGTATCTACACCATGCAGAGGTAGTAGTTCATCATTCAGGATGGCCGGACGCGATCCCACCATCAGGTTACCAGAATTCAAAGGAGAAGCGTCGGAGGACCTGATAAAACACTTGTTTATCTGCGAGAGAATCTGGGAAGCAAAACATATCACATACGAGGAAACTAAACTTGCACAACTAGCGATTACACTAAGGGATCACACACTATATTGGTATATGAGTTTAACTAAAAAAAACCCACCAGGGACAACCAGAATAATTGTGGACATCAAGATATTGTTGATAAATGAGTTTCAGAAGCCAAGCTCAGAGGATCAATACATGAACGAGATGATATAAATTAGACAAAAACTAGGAGAATCCGTATGGGAGATTGACTAGAGATTCAAGCGACTGAAAGGAAAGTTGAAATATCTCATGACATATTTGAAGCACAGGCACCTGTTCCTCAATTCACTACTAACACACTTGAAATATCCACTTGTTAGCGATATTTCTTGTATAGGGGGGATATAATGCAAATGAAGGGGTAAAACCCACTTGTCTAAAGTTTCTGGCGACAATGCGCCCGTGGTAAACAAAAAACGAGATCGGGCGGTCCAGATTTGCGCGCCCAGATTGATGGCGCACAGCAAATTCTGGACCCCCCTTGCCTTTCGACCTTTAAGCGGAGGGGGGGGGTCCAGAATCATGGGCGCACCTCTCTGATGGCCCAGATGAGCGCGCCCGGATCAACGGCGCAGAAGGCCATTCTGGACCCCCCACGCCTTTCTACCTTTAAGCGGAGGGGGGGGGTCCGGAATCGTGAAAGCATCTTCCTACGGCTGAGATCCCAGCGCTCAGATCAACGATGCCAACGCAGCCACGTCTTTCTCAGTTGCCTTGTGCTTAACCAACGTGGGCCCTCCTCCTGTCATTTCATCCTTCCCTCCGCTTTTCCCCTGCTGTCGTGTGTCGTCCATTCATCCCTCCTCTTCGATCTGCATGGCTTTCTCTTCTTCCCACCATCCGCTCATCGCCTGCCACGCGTCCCATTCTTTTCCACACCAGTCACTCACTCGAAAGCGAGGCCGTTTTTCATCTTCCCCCCCATCCACCTGGATGTCCTCTGCCATAGATCATCCTCTGTCGCCCCTCTCTGTCAACACTCGTACTTCTCGCCACTCCTTTCACGCTCCCCCGATGCCATCGCTCCTGCCCTACACCATGTCCTCCGCGCTGGTCCTCAGGTCCGACCCTCAAGCTATTTAGTTGTTCCAGGTGTCAGCGCGAGAAGTCTTCCCTATCCCGAGGTGCTGAGTTGGCCTGGCCATTCTCGATCCCAAGAAGTAGTTATTGAAGCGGTTGAGGGTGGTTAGACATCGTCTCCGCCATAATGGGGACGTCCTGCATTGAATTAAAGGCACGTCGATTCGCCGATGTAACTGTCAGAAGATCGGTCGCGTCTGCCATAAGTTGCACGGTTATTCAAAGATTGCGGCTGCAGAGTGTCAGAAGCCATGCAGACGCAAAACTTTTATTGCATTTTCTTGGTTCCGCTGTTGTTGTTGTTCTGAGTATATGTAGGCATTTTCGCCATTTTTGTATCTATCGATGGTAGAGCTAAGCTCCCGACTGTAAAGTTTCAGCAAATACTCTGGTTTCCTGGTTATGCCTCTGTGTTTGAGACTTCTTGGTTTATAACAAACAATTTCCTTTCTTTTCCATCTTGTTTCATCTTTTGCTGGGGGGTTCACAGTTGAAGGATTCACTTGGACTTAACAATCTTGTTGCGATAAAGGATTTGTTGCGG
>SNQJ01S0008272.1:139942-155718 GCA_010110895.2 Picea sitchensis
GGCTTTCTCTTCTTCCCACCATCCGCTCATCGCCTGCCACGCGTCCCGTTCTTTTCCACACCAGTCACTCACTCGAAAGCGAGACTGTTTTTCATCTTCCCCCCCATCCACCTGGATGTCCTCCGCCATAGATCATCCTCTGTCGCCCCTCTCTGTCAACACTCGTACTTCTCGCCACTCCTTTCACGCTCCCCCGATGCCATCGCTCCTGCCCTACACCATGTCCTCCGCGCTCGCCCTCAGGTCTGACCCTCAAGCTATTTAGTTGTTCCAGGTGTCAGCGCGAGAAGTCTTCCCTATCCCGAGGTGATGAGTTGGCCTGGACATTCTCGATCCCAAGAAGCAGTTATTGAAGCGGTTGAGGGTGGTTAGACATCGTCTCCGCCATAATGGGGATGTCCTGCATTGAATTAAAGGCACGTCGATTCGCCGATGTAACTGTCAGAAGATCGATCGCGTCTGCCATAAGTTGCACGGTTATTCAAAGATTGCGGCTGCAGAGTGTCAGAAGCCACGCGGACGCAAAAATTTTATTGCATTTTCTTGGTTCCGCTGTTGTTGTTGTTCTGAGTATATGTAGGCATTTTCACCATTTTTGTATCTATCGATGGTAGAGCTAAGCTCCCGACTGTAAAGTTTTAGCAAATACTCTGGTTTCCTGGTTATGCCTCTGTGTTTGAGACTTCTTGGTTTATAACAAACAGTTTCCTTTCTTGTCCATCTTGTTTCATCTTTTGCTGGGGGGTTCACAGTTGAAGGATTCACGTGGACTTAACAATCTTGTTGCGATAAAGGATTTGTTGCGGCATCTTTGTATTCTCTGGCATTTGTGTTTGAATATAAACGGATTTTGTGTTTGAATGCATTTCTTCTTCAGTCTGTTGCATACCTGATGTCTGTGATAGACCATTGCGCCCTTCTTGCATAAGTCTTCCACCTACTCACCCTTTTACTATGACTCACTGTTTAGAGTTTATCAAGACCTCACTCTTTCATGCATGCCTGGTCTGGTTCCTAAGCTGATATGCTGCCGTTCTGATCTTTCCTCCGTTTGATCACCCTTTAAAACAAATCGTGACATTAAACTGATGGGCTTCGGGCTCTGCTCCTGCTAGCAATCCAGGAGTGACTTCCGAAAGCCAACACCACTACGACAACATAAGTTTCAGACACAGGCAAAGGCTCTGCAGGAAGGCCTGCAACTGGAAGAAAACCAATATCAGAAGACAGATCCATCAATCAAAGAGATGAAGGAGGATTTGAAGAACTTAATGTTCTAGCTAAACCAGAACAAAAGTAAGGACAAACGAGAAGCCCTTTGGTGTACCACATGCAGGAAAAAAGTCCACCACAAGAATGAATGTCCAACATTCGCATAGTACATGGCATCAGGAATGCCAAATCCATTACAAATAGGAGGACTATGGTGCAAAATCTATAAGAAACCGAGCCATGATTCATATCACTGCCCAATGATGCAGAAATACCAGACAGTCCCAAAGAGTTCATATTGCAAATTTTGCAAGTCAGTGGGCCATGGTGACAAAGACTGTAGAAATATGGATTTGATGAGAGAGAGGACATCAGATGCATATAGGGTGCAGGTAGAAATGATGACCATGCAAGACACACCTCATTTTAACCAAGTACCAGCCCCATACAACAATGCACAACAACCATATAATATCATGCAACCTCAGTACAATACCACGTAGTACAATCATGCACCCTAGTATAACGTGCCACGAGGAGATCGAGCTAGCTACAGAGGCAGAGGACGAGCAAGAGGAGGCTTTGGAAGAGGTAGAGGACCAGTGGTATGTCACAACTATTAACAACTAGGACACTATGAAAGAGAATGTCCACTTCCACCAGTGACTTGTATGTATTGTCGCGCATTGGATCTAGGTATGATTTTAGGGGCTAAATTTTGCTAATGGGCTAATTTTCCATGGTTTTTCCCAAAAACAGATTCGCTATTCCAAAAATGATTCGCCCAAATTATATAGGATAAAATTATTTTACCTTAAAAATCGGCAAAATTTTATACAAACTAAATAAAATCCTTATAAATTTGAATATTTTTACAAAAATATTGCCAAACATTTTATAGTTGGAATGTTAAGGATTAGTAATATTCGCCAAGGTTTCTACATTTTAAAATAAATTTCCATCCTTAAAATTATCCCTGATTGGATCATGACACGAAAGAATGTCCTACGTTAGTAGGGAAAATCTAAGAAAAGAGGAATCAGAACAACCAGAATGTTCAATAGATTTCAGTCGAAGCAAGGGAGGAAGGACGAAAAATCAACATATTTATGCGTGGAGGAGCTAAAACATGCAATGACGCAGTCCGACTAGAGCCAATACAACACCAGTGGGTGAATAAGAACGCCAAACCAAGGAAACAACTCGATGCGCAAAACAAGAAGGAAATATTTAGGCAAGCCAGACAAGAACTTCTGAAGCCAGACACCGCGTCGACTTCAACTGCGCAACAGAACAAGGAAGTGCCAGAGTACAAGATGCGTCCATAATTATACCATACCAAGGAAATGAAACCCCTAGGAAAAGTAAGTACAATCAAGGGATTTTTGCAATCATGTGTAAAATTATTGAATGATCCATCCTCTGTCAAAATATTTCAAACTATATTAGAAAGATGTAGCATCGAGACAGATGAAAAACTAGAACAAAAAATAGTCAATCACCTACATACAAGGAGAAGAACAAGTAGGGAGTTCAGGTTGAATTCCAACATCAAGGATTTCAACATGGGAGATATTATACTGGATCTAGGATCCGAAGTCAATGTATTACCCAAGAAGAGATGGAAATGTATGGGAGAGTCCACACTAGGATATTCACCCGTTCAACTGAAACTAGAAAATCAACATAGATTTCTACCAATTGGCAAACTAAAAGGAGTGACAATAGACCTGGACGGAGTCCACACTAAAGCAGACTTCGAAGTAATAGAGATAGTGGACGACACAACACCATATCCAACATTGCTCAACTTGGATTGGGCATTTGATAACCAGGCCATAATCAATTTAAAGACATGAAAAATGACCTTTGAGTTAGGAGAATACAGGGTCATTGCGCCATTAGACCCATCATAAGGGGAGAGGTTTGTAGAGCCTACTTGTTTAGACTTGGAGGAAATAATCCAGTTGTACAAGACAACTGCGCGAGATGAGGATTACGTAAACCAAACTGCAGATGGGATACTCAGTTGGTGGAGAATTACTTCATGTGCGTCAGACTCAGATACATGTTTAGAGAAATGGAAACAAAGGATACACGAAGTTTCCACAAGAAGATGTGCAATAATAGCATGCATAGTAAGATGGGTAGGTACGTAGATAAGGGAACCACCCAATTTTCATGGATTAAACGATATAGAAGTATTCTTGGAACAACACGAGGATGAAGTGTTAGAAAATTAGAGACTCTTAGCACTCGATATAACACTCAAGGCCACACATTCCAGATGGTGGGGCCCACACAAGGAAACAATCAAGGATTGGTACCAATGTAAGTGATTACTATGCATAAGGTTTGGCACAGAATAGAAAAACAACTAACAACATAAGTACGATGGACAGGGGGCACCAACGAAACACTTGGAGAAGTGCAGAGCACTGTGGAAAATGACACCCCCAGAGGAATAACCTCATCACTTCATACACACATTAGAAGGCATACCAACAAACCGGTATATGGACCAGGAACTGCGTAGAGGAATTAAGAGCTGGACAATACTACACATTTTTTTTAAAGTCACTTTCTCATTCGAGCATGAGAACCCCAACATAGATGCATCAATTAAACAAATAAGAGGGGTGATATTCATTCATGAACTTGAATTTGAACCCATCACAGTGGAACAACAATGGAACATACAGACAGTGAAAGAACTATTGTCATGCTACCATGTGCAGGAAGACGTGCCAGATGAAGATGACCCGTGCGATATCTAGATTGAGGAAGATGAAGGTGAAAGAGAAGTGGGAGGTCCACCTCTAGAATAAGAAGTAATTGTTGCACCGATCAAGGTGAAGAAATTCAATATTGGGACAGTTGAGAATCCCAAAATGGCCAGCATTGGAGACTACTAGGATGAAAAAATAGTAGAAATCATAACAGAGTTATTGCGCCAGTACATTGACCTGTTCCCCACAAAGTTTACAGAAATGAAGGGCATAACAGGAGAGCTAGGTGAAATGAAGATACCACTCAGAGCTGAGGCAAGACCGATTAGACAACGACCATACAAACTAAATCCAATATATAAGAAAAAATTCAAAGCTGAGATCGATTGGATGCTCGAAGTCGACATGATAGAACCTATGGAAGAATCAGAATGGATAAGCACGATGGTAGTTCAGGAGAAAAAACAAGGCGGGATAAGAATATGCGTCGACTTGAGGAAGTTGAATGATGCGTGCCTACATGACTCGTTCCCTACACCTTTTATGGATGAAGTGTTGGAGAACATAGGGGGACACAAAGCTTACTCATTCACTGATGGATTCTCAGGCTACCACCAGATCAAGATAGCACCGAAAGACATATACAAGACCACGTTTGCTACAGAATGGGGATCCTACCAGTACACGGTCATGCCATTTGGATTGAAAAATGCACCAACAATATTTTCCAGAGTAGTCATAACTGCATTCAAGGAATTTATCCACCAGTTTCTATAGGTATACTTGGATGATTGGACAATCTATAGTCTGTTGAAATACCATGTAGAGGTCTTGCAACTGATGTTAGAAAGATGTAGGCAGTGCCATATATCATTAAACATCAAGAAGAGAATCTTCGGAACACCGTTTGGGATACTATTGGGCCATATAGTATGGAAGCAAGGTTTATTAGTAGATCCTGTAAAGATTGTAGTAATCGTTAACCTACCACCACCAAAAACAGTCTGTCAACTAAGAGTGACATTGGGACACAAAGGATACTACAGAAAATTTATCAAAGGGTATGCACAGATCATCGCGCCAATGGAGAAACTGTTAAGGAAAGATACAAAGTTTCAGTGGAATGAGGATTGTGAACACAGTCTGGATACGCTAAAAGAAAAAAATGGTCACCGTGCTGATACTAGTATTCCTAGACTGGGAGAAGACATTCCACATACATGTAGATGCATCAGCCATAGCACTTGGATCTATTTTGGCGCAGCCAAGAGCATGAGATTTGGATCATCCTATAGCATTTGCAAGAAGCAAATTGTCAGAATCAGAGCAAAACTACAACACTACAGAGAGGGAAGGCCTATCTATGGTCTACACAATGCAGAAGTTCAAACATTACTTAATGGGAAAACATTTTAAGATGTTCACAGATCACTCAGCCATTAAATACCTAGTCAACAAGACAGTGTTGGGGGGGATAATTTGTCAATGGTTACTACTGTTTCAAGAATTTGATTTTGAAGTGACAGTCAAGCCAGGGAAGTTGAATGCAGGACCTGACCACCTATCAAGGTTCATGAACAAAGAGGAACCTACTGTTATCACCTTGTAATTTCCCAGGCCGAGGAGGAAATCAGCAGGGGTAACCACAAACCACTTGGAGTCAAGGATCTAGCCCTCCAAGACTCAGAGAGGGATCTCTATATCAGATTTAGATTTGTTTGGATTGGATATTGGGATAGTTATGATGATAGGAGGTTTGGTTTTTAAGTTTTTGGTTGGGACAACAGAAGAGGGCCATTGGGAAAAATGGGGTCAAAGGTTAAATATGATTAGATGAATGAATAACTGGCACAAAATGTAACCATGCAAGGTAATCATGTCAGTGGATCCTTTGAGTTTGTGAGATGGAAAGGAAGAGTAGGTTAGGGTTCAATCCAAATGCAGAGCAGAGCTTATCCAAATTCTACATTCAAACTTGGAAGAAAACATAAATATTGTTGTAAGCCAGAGTAGGGTGTCTGAAACAAATCCTGAGCATAATCTTCTTATAAACAGTAAGGAAAGAAAAAAAATATGATAAACAAGAAAAATACAATTTACATCAAGGAATACTTCACCACATAATCATGACACAAGAATATGGAAACAAAATGCCTTTGTATTCATCCAAAAGTCACTTACAGCCTATTGGACATATTTACAATGGATGGTGATATTTCCATACCATCCTTCCCTTCAGGTCTAACCCTTATGTCAAATTACATTCCATCTTTTATAACTTATAATTACATCTAGATACTACAAACTTGGGGATCATATCTCCTCCTTAACTGTTTATAGATATTTTCTGTAAATACCTAATTAATACAAAATCACAATAGAGATCTCATCTCATCTCCAACATCAAACCATATATCCTTAGTCTATTACAATATATGGATTTTTACCATTGAAAGGGTAAAAATCGAAAGAGCTTCCTGATGACTATGATAAAAAAAGGTAGGGAAAATAAAACAAAATTCCAAGGAAAAAGCTAAACTTTGATTTTCTTCAAAGACCAAATATAATTTGATATCAACCTTGACAACAACACCTTGGAGATGTATTGGCATTGGAAAATTATCCTGGAAATATTGGAGATCATTGAAAAATCCATTTGTCCAGATTTGTAGGAATCTCTAAGTTTTCTACTGATGACAGAGATTTCAGCAGCTAAGAGACAAAAACATAGTGTATTTAGTTGCCGATATCCTGGACTTGATTTTCGACAGCTAATTTTGGATTTTTCAACTTCCCTTAGCTGGAGAAAACAGTAACTGCTCCAGAACTTAGTAAAAAATGGTTTAGTTGGATCCTCAATCCTGCTTCATCAATCATGGTCACCTCCTCTCATACCAAGGGCAACTTCGGCCAAGGTATCAAGCCTGAGGTGAGCTGTGGGTTTGAGATTTTTGTGAATGATCTTAAACCTCAATACCTTTTTCATATTCTTTAATATGCCATTCTGTTTAACCAACTTCTTGTTCTTGTGTTTTGCAGTTTCATACTTGATTGCCAATTGATCTAATGCAAATCCAATTTTGAGAGATGATTTCCTAAGAGTCTCATTTTCTTTCTTCAGGTGTCTTTGTAACACCTTGAACTCAAAAATTTCCTCTCTCAGCTTCTGGACCTTAGTTTGTTTGCTGACCTTCTTCTTTGATGGTGTTCCAGTTTCTTTTGTGGTTTCCATTTCTACAGCAGATGGCTCTGCTTCCATTTCTACAGCGATGGGTTCTGAATAAAAATAAGAGTATGACAGGTTTATGACATTTGTTGCTACATTTTTCTCTTTATCCTCTGTCTGCTTCCCAAATTCTAAATTTTTCTTTGCTTTCTTTGATTGGGAGGGAAAAACCTTGGTGGAAATTTCCACAGGAGACAATGCTCTTCTTTTCCTTTTGTTGGTTTTTGGGGAGGTTAATTCTTGTGAGGGAGTTCCTCTTTTCTTAGGCTGAATCTCTTGCCCAAATTGTCCCCAAAACAAGAGAAATTCCCAAGTTTTGTTCCTCCTTCTAAGCTCTTATAAAACTATCAACTTGATCAGCCCATGATGGAAAAGACTATTGTTGGCTTCCTTAGGCTTGGCTTGAACTTTAGAAGACATCTTGACAAGACTCTTGAGAAGGCAAAATGGCATGTTAAGAGGCTACTTACCTGTGAAATGGAGGAGCAGTCTGAAATGATAAAGACTGGTTCTTCCATACCTCCCCTCGTAGGTGATGTAGAATTGAATAATCTTTAGCAAAGTTTACCATTTCTCCTCCAAATAGCTCCTAGGGATATCCTTCTGCCACTTCATATGTTGATGTTCTTCTTTGAGGAAAAATCTGAAATCAACTTCTTTGGTTGAGGTAGTATTAAACCACCTTTCTCTTGCACCAGACATCTCTATAGAAGCTGCAACACTGGCCTCATCAATCTGCATTACCACAGGAGCAAGTTGAACCTTAAATCCATCAAAGCTCTTGGCAAAAGCTTCTGTAATACCTTGATGATAGCCTTGTAGATTTTGACAGAACCTATAGCATCCAACCTCCTTGAAAAATTCACAGGCCTCAGGGTGGGCCTCCAAGTAGGAAATATCCTGCAGTTCCTTCCTTAGCAAGGCACCTCCAGTTGTGATCTTCATTACCATAATTTTTGAAGATACCTTAGAGAAACTGTGTAGATTATAACGTGGCCAAGGTATGTGATGGAAACAATAGACTCAAATGAAAACAGAGGTGGTGGTAAAACAATAAGAAAAGAGGATATGGTTGAAGGATGAAGTGTTTGGGCACCTATGTGCAGCTTTAAAACAATCACAAATTGACCATCGACAGATCCAAAGCATTGGAAGAATCATGACCATTTTTTCAGATCAAGCAAATTGGGTGGGCACGATCTAGGTTATGATTGTGTGATTTGAACAATAGATGAACGAATCATAATCGATTTTGAAAATCGTATGAAATGATACCCAGGATCGGATTCTGGCAGCTTAACAACAAATGATGGTTTGTGTACAATCACAGAAACAGGATTGACAAGATCCTTTTTAAACGCTTGAGGTATTTGAGACTTTTGGCAGCTAATGACTTATGTGAATAAGTCATTTAGCGACCAAAAGTTTTAAGTTTTGGTAGCTAACGGCTATAATATTTTTCTCTTTTAGCTGCCGAAAACCAAACTTTCTGCCTCAATTGGAAAATAACCAAATTCATGAAAACAATTGATTTGGCCACTTTAAACCTTCAAAACTCATAGAGATACATCATAATTACAACTCCTCATGTGACAATACTAGGTATACCTAGATATTTGATTTGAAATATGTCTATACCACTAGACCATTACTCGTGGGCACTTCATCATAACCACGTTTTCAACCTGATCAGAACAATTCCCAAATAGATAGTTGGAGAACATATGACTATATCATAGGACCCTAACATAGGCTCCAATTGGGGATGGAAGCTCTTGAGGAGGTTTCAAGAATCTCAGATCTACAGATTCATAAATTAGTGCCTTGTCCATTGGGTTGATGCCACAACCTATATCTTGATCTGTCCTTGAACTTAGTGGCTGGACACCAGCTAATTATTCATTCTAACTTTGACTGAGTTTTGAAGTAAAACAAAAACAAAAATAGACTACATGCTTGCCCAACAAGGTTATTTTCATACTGTAAATCTGATAATTGAAACAAAAACGTTGATCTGATGATCTTATTTATGTACATATATCTTATTCTAAACTGAGAATGCTTGACTTTAGTCAATGTGAAATATCTAGTATAACCAATCAAATGTTGGATCTTACACCTTGGCTCTTTCACTGCTCTTCACCCAACTCAGAACAAATTTTTCAATGGTATTTGAAAGTGATTGTGAGCCTGGTCATCATCATAGGGGGCTTGACAAAAATGCAAAACAACAAAAAGGCTGGAAAGGAGAAGTTGTCCGGTGATAATTTTTTTTTCCATGTAGATATCTATATGATCAAGATAGACTTGACCTATTTCTTGGTATTCTGGGTCAGTCAATCCAACTTCCTGACCCGGTGTTGCACATGTTCTTTCCATGTATTCAAACACTTCAGGACATGCTTGCATTTTATCTAATGAGTTTTGTGATGATATTTCTAGTGAACTAGGACATGGGGTAGACTGTCTAATCATGTCCATGTCATAACAATTTTTGAAATCATATGGGGTAAATGAAAAATGTCTTTGGAAACACAAACTATCTAGCATATCATCTTTTGGGTCATAAAATGCTTTAGATGACTGTGGCTTTGGTTCTACTAGCATTTCATGGCTTGCACTGTGATTCTCAACCAGAGTATGACCAAGATGACCTCTCGCAATCTGAAATGAACTAAATCATAAGGGTAGGAATTCAAAATGGATCAGCGCATCACTTCTCCCAGGCTCTATGATTTCATCTGAGGTTTGACATTAAAAAATATTCAAGGGATGCACCTCTGGATATGAAGCAGGTTCTATATCATCCCTGTTTTCCTCAATTGGTTCATTAGAACACTCCTCCTTCTTACTATTTACAATCTACTTGCAATGCTCTCTTAGGAGTGAGGTAAAACACAGGGGCAAGCAGTTTGCACTTTCTTGAAAATTTTCTGCATTTTCCTCCTTGCAATCATGCTTAGTATATAGAGTTTGGTTGTTGTCTTCACATTGTGATAACTGAGCTTCTTCTTCCCATGAAGATAGTGCTGGTTTCTATGAGTAGACAACATCAAAATCAGCGACATAATCATAATCCTGATGATCATATCCTGGAAAATCATCTACATATGCAAGGTCATCAAACATGCACATCATCCCAGGAGGTTTTTCCATCACCATCTGATTTTGATCTTCATCTTTGGCTATATCGTGTATTAAATACATGAAGTAATCATTGGGTGGATTAGAATGCTGAGGCTGAATTGGGAAGAGCCTGGGGACATTGATCTTTGTCCTTTCTCGCATTAATGGAACATAAGGTTTTAGAACAACAAGTTCCTCTTTCCTGCTATTCTTATGCATCACTTGATTGACTATGTCGGTGAGAATGTCAAGTTTCATTTCTGAATATATCAATCGTTATTTTTCTATTTTGTCTTTCAACAATGCTTCTAACTTTGCCTTTCTGTTCAGCAGGTTCGCTTCCACATCAATTGCAACATTTTTCATTTCTTCAAGGGTTGCGGTGTTCCTTTCTCTTAATTGGAAAGCCATCTCTGGATCGAAAGCATCAGGGTAATGCAAGTGAGCTAATCTTGGGGGTGGTCTTATATCAACATGCATTGCATGGTATACCTTATTGAACCTGGATGAAAAGTGTTGTACTGTCTCCCCTGGCTGTCCTTTCAAATGCTCATACTCTTCTAGGATGAGAAAGATATTTCCCATGATTACCCATCGATCTAGGAAAAATTGCATGAATTGATGAAAGTTGCTAATTCTTATAGCTGGAAGATTATTAAACCAATTCTTAACCTTACCTTGCAATGATAAGGAAAACATCATGATGTAGACATCATCATCTTCCACCTCAAACAAATCAAGAAAATCCTCAAGACTTTGGATATTATTTTCAACAGTGGTCTGTACATTTTCTCCATCAAACCTGGGCAGATTATTGGTGTAATTAACAGGGAGATCATGGAGAATAGGAGGAAATTCTAGGGGCTTGTATCTGTGTGGGATCTTTACAGGTATAGGAGGTAAAGCAAGGGGCTTATAACTAACTGTAATTTCAACAATGGTAGGAGATAAAGCATGATATTTGTGTCTCACTAGGCTATCTACAGATATTGGAGTGTGTACTAGAGCTATAAGTGAAGGCTAAATCCTTTGAGGTTCTTCAGCTTGAAACTGATCATTATGAATTTCAGCAATAAACTCTTGACCAAGATTATAATAGGAGAGAATATAATTACAGATAAATCCAACAATGTCTTGAATACAGTTTGAACTCGAATACCTGATCTTTCCAGATTGGTTTGTCATGTTTCAGGTCCTTCCTCTAGTGGAGTCTTCGAATTGGAACTGATCTGGATATTGGAGTTGCCATGTGAATGATCTCAGCCTTCTTGTGTCTATTCATTGTCACCATCAGTAATCAGATCTCGAAACTTGAAATGCTTTCCTGGAGAAGGTTCCCTAGTATGGTCGCCATTATGTTATCACCCTGTAATTTTCTAGGCTGAGGAGGAAATCAACAGGGGTAACCACAAACCACTTGGAGTCGAGGATCTAGCCCTCCATGACTCAGAGTGGGATCTCTCTACCAGATTTAGATTTGTTTGGATTGGATTTTAGGCTAGTTATGATGAGAGGAGGTTTTGTTTCTAAGTTTTTGGTTGGGACAACAGAAGAGGGCCATTGGGAAAAATGGGTCAAAGGTTAAAGATGATTAGATGAATGAATAACTAGGACAAAATGTAACCAGGCAAGGTAATCATGTCAGTGGATCCTTTGAGTTTGTGAGATGGAAAGAAAGAGTAGGTTAGGTTTGAATCCAAATGCAGAGCATAGCTTATCCGAATTCTACATTCAAACTTGGAAGAAAACATAAATATTTCTTTAAGATAGAGCAGGGTGTCTGAGAAAAATCTTGAGCATAATCTTCTTATAAAGAATAAGGAAAGAAAAAAAATATGATAAACAAGAAAAAGACAATTTAGATCAGGGAATACTTCACCACATAATCATGACACAAGAATCTGGAAACAAAATGCCTTTGTATTCATCCAAAAGTCACTTACAGCCTGCTGAACATCTTTACAATGGATGGTGATATTTCCATACCATCCTTCCCTTCAGGTATAACCCTTATGCAAAATTACATTCGATCTTTTATAACTTCTTATTACATCCAAATCCTACAATCTCGGGGATCATATCTCCTCCTTAACTGTTTATAGATATTTTTTGCAAATACCTAATTAAAACAAAATCACAATAGAGATCTCATCTCATCTCCAACATAGTACCATATATCCTTAGTCTATTACAATATATGGATTTTTACCAATGAAAGGGTAAAAATCAAAAGAGCTTCCTGATGACTATGATCCAAAAAGGTAGGGAAAACAAAACAAAATTCCAAGGAAAAAGATAAACTTTGATTTTCTTCAAAAACCAAATATAATTCGATATCAACCTTGACAACAACATCTTGGAGATGTATTGACATTGGAAAATTATCCTGGAAATCTTGGAGCTCATTGAAAAATTTGTTTGTCATGATCTTTAGGAATCTTGAGTTTTCTGTTGATGACAGAGATTTCGGAAGCTAAGAGACCGAAACAGGGCGTATTTAACTGTCGATATCCTGGACTTGATTTTTGACAACTGATTTTGGATTTTGCAACTTCCCTTAGCTGGAGAAAATGGTAACTGCTCCAGAACTTAGTAAAAAATGGTTTAGTTTGATCCTCAATACTGCTTCATCAATCATGGTCACCTCCTCTCATACCAAGGGAAACTTTGACGAAGGTATCAAGCCTGAGGTGAGCTGTGGGTTTGAGATTTTTGTGAACGATCTTAAACCTCAATACCTTGTTCATATTCTTTAATCTGCCATTCTGTTTAACCATCTTCTTGTTCTTTTGTTTTGCATTTTCATACTTGATGGCCAATTAATCTAATGCAGATCCAATTTTGAGGGAGGATTTCCTAAGAGTCTCATTTTATTTCTTCATGTGTCTTTCTAACACCTTGAACTCAACAATTTCCTCTCTCATCTTCTGGACCTTAGTTTGTTTGTTGACATTCTTCTTTGATGGTGTTCCAGTTTCTTTTGGGGTTTCCATTTCTACAACAAATGACTCTGCCTCCATTTCTACAGCCATGGGTTCTGAATCAGAATAAGAGTATTGCAGGTTTAGGACATTTGTTGCTATATTTTTCTCTTTATCCTCTGCTTGCTTCCCAAATTCTAACTTTTTATTTTCTTTCTCAGATTGGGAGGGAGAAACCTTGGTGGCAATTTCCACAGGAGAGAGTGCTCTTCTTTTCCTTTTGCTAGTTTTTGGGGAGGTTAATTCTTGTGAGGGAGTTCCTCCTTTCTTGGGCTGAACCTCTTGCCCAAATTCTCCGCAAAACAAGAAAAAGTCCTAAGTTATGTTCCTCCTACTAAGCTCTTATAAAACTATCAACTTGATCAGCCCATGATGGAAAAGACTACTGATGTCTTCCTTAGGCTTGGCTTGAACTTTAGAAGACATCTTGGCAAGACTCTTGAGAAGGTAAAATGGCATGTTAAGAGGATGCTTACCTGTGAAATGGAGGAGAAGTCTGAAATGATAGAGCATGGTTCTTCCATACCTCCCCTTGCGGATGATGTAGACCTAAATCATCTTTAGCAAAATTTGCCATTTCTCCTCCAAATAGCTTTAGAGGATATCCTTCTGCCACTTCATATGTTGATGTTCTTCTTTGAGGAAAAATCTGAAATCAAATTCTTTGGTTGAGGTAGTCTTACACCACCTTTCTCTTACACTCGACATCTCCATAGAGACTGCAACATTGGCCTCATCTATCTGCATTACCATAGGAGAAAGCTGAACCTTAAAGCCATCAAAGCTCTTGGCAAAAGCTTCTTTAATACCCCCTTGTATCTTTTGACATAACCTATATCATCCAACCTCCTTGAAAAATTCACAGGCCTCAGGGTGGGCCTCCAAGTAGGAAATATCTTACAGTTCCTTCCTCAGCAGGGCGCCTCCAGTTGTGATCTTCAGTACAGAATTTATGAATATACCTTAGAGAAACTGTGCAGATTATAAGGTGACCAGGGTATGTGAAGGAAAATGATAGACTCAAATGAAAATGAAGGTGGTGGTAAAACAGTAAGAAAAGAGGATATGGTCGAAGGATGAAGTGTTTGGGCACCTGTGTGCAACCTTAAAACAATCACAAACCGACCATCGACAGATTAAAAGCATTGTAAGACTCATGACCATTTTTTCGGATCAAGCGAATTGGGTGGGCACGATCTAGGTTATGATTGCTTGATTTGAAAAAAAGATGAAAAAATCATAATCCCTTTTGAAAATCGTATGAATGATACCCGTGATTGGTTTCTGGTAGCTTAACAACAAATGATGGTCTGTGTACAATCGCAGAAACGAGATTGACAATACCCTTTTTAAAAGCTTGAGGTATTCGAGACTTTTGGCAGCTAATGACTTGTGTGAATAAGCTATTTAGCTACCGAAAGTTTTAACTTTCAGTAGCTAACGGCTATAAGATTTTGCTCTTTTAGCTATCGAAAACCAAACTTTCTGCCTTAATTGGAAAATAACCAAATTTATGAAAACAATGGATTTGGCCACTTTAAACCTTCAAAACTCATAGAGATGAATCATAATTACAACTCCTCATGTGACAATACTAGTTATACCTAGATATTTGATTAGAAATATGGCTATACCATTGGACCATTACTCCTGAGCACTTCATCATAACCACATTTTCAACCTGATCAGAATGATTCAAAAATATATAGCTGGAGAACAGATGACTATATCATAGGACCCTAACACCTACAAGTTTAGAGGACAAATTTCTGGATGCACAATTATTTTCAGTCCATATCACCGATGAATACTTTGCAGACATCATCTGGTACATGAGTACAAGTACTACGCCACAGGAATATAACACTGCGCAAAAGAAAAACCTGGTAGTCTGGGCTGCAGACTATCATTTGATTGCAGGACACATATACAAAATGGCTGCAGATAACATCTTGTGAAGATATGTGCTAGAACATGAAAGACCAATGATTTTAGCAAAAGCCCATGAGGGAATAGCAGGAGGAAATTACGCAGGCAAAGCTACTGCGCATAAGGTATTACGTGCAGGACTATGGTTGCCGACCATTCACAGAGACTCGAAAGAATACTGCCAGAGATGTGATGTATGTTAGAGAGTTGGTAAACCAAATAGAAGGGACAAGATTCCATTGCGACCATAGGTAACATTGCAGGTATTCAAAAAATGGGAAATAGATTTTGTGGAACCAATCAACCCACCAACAAAGAGGACATGAGCAAGGTACATTATCATTGCAACAGAATACCGGACAAGATGGGTGGAAGAAACACCAGTCAAAGATTGTAGCGCAGAAACAAGAACACATTTCCTATTTGAACAAGTGATCACTAGATTTGGTTGCCCAAGAATTTTGATGAGTGACCAAGGCACTCACTTCTGTTGGTTGTGGAGCTTGATTATCTTCCTGATTGAGAGGTTCTTGATTTCAGCCGTGTTTATACCCCATGAAGTATTTACACCCC
>SNQJ01S0008272.1:170029-200309 GCA_010110895.2 Picea sitchensis
AGGGCCAACCTGACACTTTCTTATTTTGTAATTCTTTTCTTTAATTATCTTCAGGGCCTACATGTACTTCTTTTTTCAATTCACTTTGTCATCTTCAAAAATTTATTTTTCCCCAACCATGAGGACCCACGTGACGTGCCACATACCACCGGAAACAACATGATGTATACTATCCATCCATGGGTGTTTTATATGCATGTGCATTTTCCTTCATGTCCAAATACCTTCATCAATCTTACGGTCCAAAACCCATGACTAGAATTGACATCAATGACTACAACCAATCTTCCAACACAAATCTAGAGGAATAAAGTATTTATACCTCTATAGACATCAACCACCTATTAAAAAATTAAAAAATATAGAAAATTGTGTCCCACTGTATACTTAATCCTATCACTAATCACTAATGATGAAACATATACCACACTTAAAAATTGAATCTTAATAGGGAAAACATGCCATCACTAATCACTAATGATGAAACATATACCACACTTAAAAATTAAATCTTAATAGGGAAAACATGTTACATAGGGAAAACATGTTGTTACATTATTTACAAAGATTTGGTTGTGGTAAATGTTTTTTTTTAATGTAAACGATTTTAAAAGTTGTTTCCAATTTAACTAATTTTGTGGCAATTTTTTTACCTTATAACATTAGTAAATGATTTTAATAGGTATTTCCAATTTAACTAATTTTAGGGCAGATTTTTTTACTAATAACATTAGTAAATGATTTTGAAAGTTCTTTCAAATTTAACTAATTTAGAGACAAGAGAATGTATAAATAAAAGGAAGGTACATGCATTATAAAGGACAAAGATTGGTGAGATATAAATGTTCTTCGTGGGCATATTTATTGTTGGTACTTTAAGGAGAACTAGTTTAATAATAATAGTGTCTTTGTTTTGTTTTGTTGGTTATTATATTTACTATGGATTTGTATGTTAATATAGTATGATTTTATCTTTTTGCTCTAAGAGATATAGAGATTATCTTTTGTGGATGATAATATAAGTTAAGTGGATGCCATTGAAATGTGTAGTTA
Organism: Picea sitchensis; assembly: GCA_010110895.2. Taxonomy (NCBI): domain Eukaryota; kingdom Viridiplantae; phylum Streptophyta; class Pinopsida; order Pinales; family Pinaceae; genus Picea; species Picea sitchensis. The sequence continues at coordinate 171,083 of SNQJ01S0008272.1, forward strand.
ATGGAATTATTAGTTTATGTCTACGAGGGATTATAGCTTTCAGTTGTTATATTAGTTAGTCTTTTTTGTAAAGAACACATGATATTATGTATTATTTTTAAATTTAAAATCAAATACCATATTATTTTCCAAAACAAATTCAATTTTGTATTTATAAAATTTTCAAATTTTGTTATATTAGTTGATCTTTTTGTAGGGAGCACATGATATTATGCATTATTTTTAAATTTAAAATCAAATACCATATTATTTAAGAAAACAAATTCAATTTTATATTATAAGATTTTCAAATTATAATTTTTCCATTAATGTGAAATATTCAAACATCTTAAAATATTGAAGACAACATTTCCATGTAAGTGATATTCAAATTTTGAAAACAAATTCAATTTTATATTATAAGATTTTCAAATTATAATTTTTCCATTAATGTGAAATATTCAAACATCTTAAAATATTGAAGACAACATTTCCATGTAAGTGATATTCAAATTTTGAGTAACAATTTTGAAGTGATAAATAAATTAATGAATACATGTGAGTGTAAACACTTCAACTAATTTACTTATAAATTATTAATATAAATAACTAACAACCCTCAACTAACTTATTAATAATTTATTAAATAAATAACAAACATTACTTAACTAATATTAAATATATACAAAATAAATTATATATAAATATATATAAATGCAATAATATATAAACATTATTAAACTTTGAAATTATAAAATTAAATCACGTCATCAAAACTATTAAACTTTGTCACTATTAAACTTTGTCTTTAACATTTCTAGAACATAACTTCAAATTTATCACTCATAATATTGTATAAATATACCTAAAATATAACAACCAAAATAGTATGTTTATGCTTTTAGAAATCCTTAAGATAAACTTCTCTTTAATACAATTCACGCGATCACAAACTTAGTTGATTTAAACTCATTTCAAGCCACTAACTTAGTTGACTTAGTTGATGTAAAAACTTCATTTCAAGATCCACTCCTATTGTTTATTGTTAATTACAACTAGTTAATTTCTTAATACATTTCAATATTCAATATATTTAATATTATTTTTCTATTAATATTAAATTTATAAAAGTATAATGATGATGATATTAACGTTTAGTAAGACTTAATTGGTCTATCAGACCTTAAGAGGGTAATTGATTACTTGTGATTCTTTAGAATTTTGTTTCTATGCTCCAAAAGCATTAAGAGAAGCTTTCCAATATCACCATACTTTTGTTGAGTTAAGAGGTTAGGAAGGTTGGTAGTGTGATCAATATTTTGAAAATGAGATCTAATATGGGTATAGGCTCGACAATCTAAGAGAAAGTGCTTTTCATCNGAAAACAAATTCAATTTTATATTATAAGATTTTCAAATTATAATTTTTCCATTAATGTGAAATATTCAAACATCTTAAAATATTGAAGACAACATTTCCATGTAAGTGATATTCAAATTTTGAGTAACAATTTTGAAGTGATAAATAAATTAATGAATACATGTGAGTGTAAACACTTCAACTAATTTACTTATAAATTATTAATATAAATAACTAACAACCCTCAACTAACTTATTAATAATTTATTAAATAAATAACAAACATTACTTAACTAATATTAAATATATACAAAATAAATTATATATAAATATATATAAATGCAATAATATATAAACATTATTAAACTTTGAAATTATAAAATTAAATCACGTCATCAAAACTATTAAACTTTGTCACTATTAAACTTTGTCTTTAACATTTCTAGAACATAACTTCAAATTTATCACTCATAATATTGTATAAATATACCTAAAATATAACAACCAAAATAGTATGTTTATGCTTTTAGAAATCCTTAAGATAAACTTCTCTTTAATACAATTCACGCGATCACAAACTTAGTTGATTTAAACTCATTTCAAGCCACTAACTTAGTTGACTTAGTTGATGTAAAAACTTCATTTCAAGATCCACTCCTATTGTTTATTGTTAATTACAACTAGTTAATTTCTTAATACATTTCAATATTCAATATATTTAATATTATTTTTCTATTAATATTAAATTTATAAAAGTATAATGATGATGATATTAACGTTTAGTAAGACTTAATTGGTCTATCAGACCTTAAGAGGGTAATTGATTACTTGTGATTCTTTAGAATTTTGTTTCTATGCTCCAAAAGCATTAAGAGAAGCTTTCCAATATCACCATACTTTTGTTGAGTTAAGAGGTTAGGAAGGTTGGTAGTGTGATCAATATTTTGAAAATGAGATCTAATATGGGTATAGGCTCGACAATCTAAGAGAAAGTGCTTTTCATCTTCAACCTTCTTAGTGTCACAAAGGTGACACACTCTTTCATCTCATGGTGTTTTAGGAATTGACCAACGCCTAGTTTCACTATGGAGCTCGTGAGAATTTGTTCTTATCTTAGCAATGTTTATTTTTTCTTTACACTTGACAAAATAGATAGATAATTTTGATCTTCTAGATTAGGGTTGATTACATCTTTATAATACCTTAATTTTCTTTTTTCTTCTAACTCTTTGTCACACCACATTTTTTCCTTAAATTTTGATTTAAATACATCCTTTTTAGTTCATGCAACACCTTAGAAATTAAGAATGTTATTGTTAAGTTGGAATTATATATTTTATTTATTAAATTTGAAAAATATTTTAGATGAAAAAATTGTTAATTAAGTTTAGTTTTAATAGTTGAAAAAAATGAGAATTATTATTTTTATTTAAATTTAATTTTCACATATTAAATTCTTAAATTTAATTAAAATATTAAAAATTTAAATATAAAACCAAAATTTGGTATGAAAAATTAGAAAATTAAAAAAATTAATATTAATTTTTTCCTCTTTACAATTTTTATAAATAAGCATTAAAAAATAAAAAATAAATATCAATTTTTAAAATTATAATATTTCATCAAATTTCTTTAAATACATTTTTTTTTTTTCAATTTTTTCAATTATAACATTTCATCAAATTTCTTTAAATACATGATGTTTTTTTACCACAATACATTTTAAGATAACATAAATTCACAATATAAATATATTTTTCATTCATGTAAAGTTTCATAAAAATTGAATTGAAAGTGAGAAGCATAGCTTGACAAACTCTATCCATTATGCACTAAGTCAATCATTAGTTTAGTACATTTCTAAGCCAATTATTGACTTAGTACATGGTGAATAGATCTTCCCATGGTGGATAGAGCTTCCCATATAGCTTTTGTTTATGTAAATTCAATTACACACACTCTGAATGAAAAACAACTAGTCTAGATCCATTTAACTCCACACCTCAAGAGATTTGATTCCTCTATACACTTGATAGATCTGGAGTTAAATGAATCTAGACTAGTATTTTATGATTTTAAAATTTTTAAAAATATTTTATTTGTTTTAAAATATATATTATTCTAACAATATTTTTTAAATTCATTTAAAACTATATTTTATATATATATATATATATATATTTTAAATATTTAATTTATTTTAAAATATTTTTTTTTGTTTGCTAGTTTGTTGGTGATCTGACTAGCCTGTGGCTGAGAAATAACGACTTATCAACATCTAAGCTATCAAAATCACTTGGGGATCACACTTGGCCAGAGCCACACCAACCCTGAACATGGTTGTAGTTTTAGTCTTTCGAACAAGTGACTTTAACATAAGACTTTAACATCAGGAAGTACCTTAACAGTACACTGCAAAAATACCTTAACAACACACTCCGTCACCAACTATCCTTTACTTAGAAAACATTTTAAAATAAATATTATTTTAAATTTATAAAAATATAAAAATATTTTAATAAATTTAAATGAATTTATAAAAATATTTAATGTTGTGTTAAAATAAATAATATTTTAAAATAATAAAAAATTAAGTCATATGCATTAAAAGTCAACATTGTTCGATGATAAATCGAAATGTATAAATGACGAATGCAAAAATCACTACTATATCAAGTTATGCAATACAATATATCTTTAATATAAATGACATTCAAAACTGAGAACTTATCAAGTGAATGCAAAAATCACATTCTAAAATTAATAGGGAATAATAACATCTTCAATCAAATATTATATTATGTGTTAAATACTAATTATGTAATTTTAGCATTAGCACACCTTCGATCATGCATTTTTATCATTGTTATGTGATACGAGGATTGTTAGTGGCGAGGATGTGCATACTTATATGGAGGCAAGTACTTTTCCTCTCAATTATAAATATTGTTTTTTTAACTCTTTTTGAAGGTTAAAAAATGTTATAAAGATCCTACAAACACAAAGAGACCTTGATTTCATATCTAAGGTTTCCTATCACTATTTGTAGGGTTTTTGTCTTCATCCCTTGGAGTTTTCCATTTTAAGATGTTATAGGGGTTGTCTTGGAGTGGACAATATCAAATCTTAGAATCCTTTTTGTCATAATCAATTTATTTCAAGGTTAGATTTGTAAATTTGTTTGACATACCTTACAAATTTACAAAAAACTAGACAATCATTGGATGCACTCCCCTTCTCTTAGTAGATTATCACTCCTCAAACATTTATGTTGTTGCGCTAAACATCCATCCATTACATGGATAATGGGAATGCACCATTCCATTTACATTCACATGCTTTCTTTCTTTTCTCTTACTTCCAATTTGTTAGTATTTATTGTAAAGTAGATTAGGAGCATATTTTAGATCAATTCCATTGATTGTTTTACATAGTACTTTGTAGTTATTTGTCATACATTTGGGTTTCCTTCCCTTCCTTTATCCTCCTTTCAACCTCTGAAAACATGACATCATCAAAATTGTAATAGTTTCGATACTCCGATGTCATAAGGTCTCAATTATACATTTTAGTGGTTAGAGCAAAAACTTTTCCTTACTTAGATATGGCTGGCTGAACACACACATATAGGAACATCACAAATAATGTCCCAAATTGATTAGTGTATAACATCTTATGAAGCCAACAACCTTGAAGTGCATTACAAGTTTCCACGAGTTGAAGAATACCTAACTAACTATTGGGTTAAATAGTGAATAGAGACACACACATACTATGATATTATGAAAGAGTAGTGGGAAGAAGGTAGGAAGTTCAAATGAAGAAATATGAGATGCACGCCTTTACCAATCTAAAGGGCCTAGTCCCATCTATTGTGGTTCTCATAATAATATTATATGGAGAGAAGGATAGATCCCTTTTGAGAGAAGCTTGGGTCCCTATGATGTATCAAGTCCTCAATGAGGGAACGATCTTCAATTGGGCCGCCATCCATTCACATACCCTAACCAAGACATGAAAAAAGTTTCGTCAACTCCAAAAGGTGCCAAACTAGAATTTTATGTTATGTTCCAAATGTTTAAAATGCTAGAATAAATCAAAAGTAAACACCATGTACCCAATGTGAATGTGGATCACAACTCCAACAAAAATAAGAGAGATAAGTTACACAATAAATCCTTAAATAATAGGAGAACCTCCCCCAAATATCCAAATAATTTCATACATGACAATTCACATGTCCTCAACAATGAATACATGATTTCTATATATATACCTATTCACACACTACACATGAGGCCCCTTTACTATTAGGACGACCCTAATACATATACATTTACACATTACATGTACATTGAACCCCATAAATGCCCCCCTTGGGTCATAACATAGTGCCCTCCTTCAAAAAGCTTTGTCCTCAAAGCTTTGCAATTAAAGGCTTCACATGTAATGAAACCAAGTAATATGATTTTGTTATGTTCCCGCCTTCTTTATTCCATTGATGATGATCCATCTATCCAAAATCAATTATTTTTGGTCTTACTCCTTGGTGGCTAGTTCTTGCATTATTTTATTTCCTTTGATTTCATGCATTGTTGTTGTAACTTCTATGATTTGTAGTGGTCATTGGTCTCTGCTAATAGCTTGTTGAAAAGTGGTTTGTGATTCCTTGTTCCATGAATATTGACAAGTATTCCATCTTCTTCCTTGATAATGCTAATATCAACCTTCGTGTCTTCCTTGAAATCTTTCCTGGTAATGAGGGTGTCGATATGGTTTCACATTTGTCGGTTTTCTTGCTTGGAAAGTGACCCACTATGGCCAAGTCCTCTAACTCCATAATTCCATCGTTTCTTAATTGTAGGTTCACTACCTCCAGTTTCCTCTTAATTCACTTGTGTCCTTTCTTTTTGTTTTCCTTGAGCCTCTCAATCCCAAACCCTCCTTATCTGTTGCCAAAGGTTTGAATCATGGCATCTAGTGGATCAAACTAGATTTGTTGGCCTTCTTATGGATCAACAAAGAAGTCTACACCTTCTTCCTCCATTCACTACCAAAAACTTCCCTAAACCTACAAAACACCCCAACCCTCTACCAACACATTTTCTTATTATTCTATTGTTAATCTATTATTATTATTATTATTATTATTATAAAGTTATTGTACTAATATTTTATATAGTGCCCTCCTCGAGGGGCGAGACTCCCATTTGTATATTTCTCAACGACAAAGTTTTGAATCTAGTCATGGCATCTAGTGGATCAAACTAGATTTGTTGGCCTTCCTATAGTTCAACAAAGAAGTCTACGACTTCTTCCTCCATTCACTACCAAAAACTTCTCCTGAACCTACAAAACACCCCAACCCTCTACCAACACATTTTCTTATTATTATATTGTTATTATATTATTACTATTATTATTATTATAAAGTTATTGTATTAGTATTTTATATAGTGCCCTCCTCGAGTGGCCAGACTCCCATTTGTATATTTTTCAACAACAGATTTTTGAACCTAGTCATGACATCTAGTGGATCAAACTAGATTTGTTGGCCTTCCTATGGATCAACAAAGAAGTCTACAACTTCTTCCTCCATTCACTGCCAAAAACTTCCCCTAAAACTACAAAACACCCCAACCCTCTACCAACACATTTTCTTATTATTATATTGTTATTATATTATTATTATTATTATAAAGTTATTGTATTAATATTTTATAATTATGCTATTATAATATTAATGTTTGAAATTTTTTATGCTCTATTATTATATAATATTTTATTATTATAACATATTAAATATTAAATATTAATATATGTTATTATATATTATTATTATAGATATAATATAATATTATAGTTTTGGGGTTAGTTTAACCACTGATGAGAAATATGTGAAATCTCTTAATTAAAAGTTCGAAGGTTATAGGTTCAACTTTCTTTATCTAAGAAAATTTGGGAGGTTATAGGTTCAACTTTCTATATGTGTTTGGAATAGACATAGTAATCAAGACCTAAAAGTTGCCTTCTACTTACTGAATTATCATAATTCAGTAGCAAAATTTAGATGTGGAATAAATCAAGTGTTCTTTTAAAATAATTGATTTTTTTTAACAGTACATTCAATATGTATAAAACCACAATGATTGGTGAGGGGTTGTAATTATGACCCGAGACTTGGAAATAATGGAGCACTAGTTAGTTACATAGATAAACTTTACCTAGTGTTTAATGTAGATCCTATTTTCTTGTTGTTTGTTGTAACCACCTAAGTAGATTGGATTCCTATGTTATGATGTAATCCGTCTTCATTGAATAATAGATTGTGAGCATAGTCTCACTGGTGTGGATTCTCCTAATTCTAATTTGGTATCAGAGCTACTAAGGCGAGATCTGTGGTGCAAGATCTCAAATTATGAATTGATTGAGAAGAAAGATTATCAGTGCTCCCTATGTAGTGTTAGAGGCGTACTGACGCTCTCACACTTGTGAAATAAAAAATATCGGATCCCTCACGCACCTGGTGTATGCATATAAGAGTGCTAGGGTGATAGCGCTCCCCCTTCCACACTCAAGGAACACTGCCAGCTCTGACTAGCGCTCCCCCTGCCATAGTGAAGGAGTGCTAGCACTGCCTTTCATGAGTCCAAGGAGCGTCGAAAATTTTCTTTGAGAAATTTGTGTGGAGGAGATTGGTGATCGTGTGAAGGTGATTGTAGTTTTCATGTGTGAAGTAAAGGACTTAGCCCACGATTCAAACACCGAGTTCATATGCTGGAAAGGTGCGGGGAATAAAGAGCTTAACCTGTTATAAGGTATGGTTATGGTTTGATTTGAAATCCTGATGTGTATATGATATAGTTTTGGGTTAAATCGAAGTTTGTGGCTTATTCCATGAGTCGAGGTCGCATACAAATATGTTATAGCCACTAGCGCTTAACCATATGATATATGCTTTAAATATATTTTTCCTCTTTGGTAAAATCATAGCCATAGTCTTTTTTCATATCGTGAAGGTTGAGACTCTAAAGTCTGGAAAGGAATGAGTGGAGGATTGGTGTAGACATGTGTGTTTTATACCAGTGATTTTTTTTAAAAGCATAAAATCAGAAAAAGAAACTCTATAAGTTGTATAATACTGTTATGTGGGCAGTTAAATGACATATAGAGTTGAGGAAGGGTTTGGGATCTCTCTTAAGGAGACTTATAGTGTAGCCTTTACTAAGTAAGGATATCCTTGTGGAGTTTTATATGTGGTGGGTACATCAGAAAATTGACGAAAGTTGCATATTCTTGGTGATTCACCGCCTTTAGGATTGAAGTGTGTTTGGTGATACAAGGATCCATTGTTTGGTTGGACGAGTAGACATTTGCAGAGATAACGAATTTGCTGGCAAAGACCTACCTCAATGAAGCCAATAAATTAGATGGCTCAAATTTCATCAACTAGAAATTCAAAATGCAGACCTTGATGGAAGGTTATGGTGTATGGATGATTGCAAAAGGATATGAAGCGAAACCCGATGCGGCTGCAGGTGCGAAAACAACAAAAATCCAATATTGGGATAAGAGCAAGAACAAGGCCAAGGTATTGTTGTGTATGTCTATTAAAGATAACATAATTCCACATATTAGAGAAGCTAAAACTTCTACTGAAACGTGGACAATGCTTAAATATTTGTATGAAACTAGAAATACAAATCGTATTCTTTTCCTGAAAACTAAATTGCTAGGTGTTAAGATGGATGGAAATGAATCTGTTAGTTCATTTTTGGGTCGCATTAAAGAGGTGAAAGACAAGCTAGGAAACATAGGGGAAACAATTTCCAGCAATGATCTTGTCACAATTACCTTAAATGGTATGCTAGAAGACTATCAAATGTTTATAACAGGTCTCACAACAAGGGAGAAACCTCCTACTTTTGAAGAATTGACAGGTATTTTGTTGCAAGAGGAAGAGAGGCACGCGAATTTGAAGCCTCAGAATTCATACTTGGAACTGTGGTCAAATAAGAGATCCCTGAGAGGGAGATCAGGAGAAAGAGGCAGAGGAGGCAGTTCATTGTAGAGAGGTAGTTCATCACAGAGAAGACAATCTCCAAGGCCGAATCAAGGTATGCCATCTAGCAGGAATGAGTCAAAGAGTTGTTTTTATTGTGGTCGACCTGGACATCTTATTAGAGACTGTCATAAGAAGAAGAGTGATGAGGCTAGGAATAAACCTAGAAAAAATTCAGGTCATTATGTAGAAGAATATTCAAATCATGACCTCATATTGTTTATTGCTAGTGATGATATTGATGAACACCTGAATTTTGATTCACGGGATCTTAGACTGTTTGTGTCTAATGATGCTTTGTCTACTGAAACTAATGATGTTGATGCCTGGTTTGTGGATTCCAGATCATCAATACATATGACATGTAATAAGAAGTGGTATACTAATTTTAAAGAAACACATAATGGTGCCAACATATATCTTGGAGATGACTGCACTCATAAGATCAAGGGATACATAGATATTCCAATAACATTGTTGAATGGTATTGTTCGTCACATTCACAATGTTGTGTATGTGCTTGGGATAAAGAAAAAATTGATCTCTGTGTCCACCATTACATATCAGAACTTGAAGGTTGAATTCTTCAAGAATTATTGCATAGTGAAGGATCTGTTGGACCAATACAAAATTGTTGCAACGAGAGTTAGAGCAGGAGGACTATACAAGCTTGATGTTACCAGCAAAGAACATCACGCACTGACTTTTGCAACTATGCCAACACATAGTCTTTGGCATCAAAGGTATGGCCACACCAATCATCATGATTTATTGTTATTACAGAAACATAAAATGGTTGAAGGACTTTCCATGTTAAAGAATGAGAATGTTGCTTGTGAAGGATGTGAATTAGGAAAGATGCACATAGATGAATTCCCCTCTAATCGTGATAGGAAAAAGAGAGATGTGTTAGATCTTGTGAATACTTATGTTTGTGGACCTATGCAGATGTTGGCCCTTGGTTATGGAAGGAAGCAAAGAACAAGGAAGAAAAGGTAAAAAGTGAGCTTCGCGGGATACACAATGACTGTCACTAGGTCAAAGTAAGAAAAAGAGCAAAAAAGATGGAGCGAAGTATGAAAAAGTAATCCGGGGGAAGAGGAGATCAAGGATGACAGATCAACAGGGAAGATGGATCAAGGACAACTTAGGAAGTGGGAAAAGCCACCATTGGATGTTTTGGACTACCACGCGAGAAGGAAGGAAAGATAGGCTGGCGAAGCCCGGAAAAAGAGGGTCAAGTTGAATTAGGGTTTTAGTCACCTAGGGTTTTGGTATCTTAGGGTTTTGACACCTAGGTTTTGGCCTAAGGCTGTCGGTGAGTGATTGTAATGTATAATTAAAGGTCAAGAGGACCTGGGTCGGGGTTAATGTTGTTGTTGTTGTTGATATCGTTCATGTTATAGCTCTGTTGAGAAAGAGAGGTTTTGTATTGTAAGATATTCAACTGAGTGCGAAAGTGAAGACCTACAGCTGGGTGCACAGGAAGAGGAAAGAAAGAGAGACAAGAAAGAAGATCTGCTAGCTAAGAGCGCAGACAAGAACTGTATGCTCTCTTTAATAAATCATAAGCACAGTTATATGGACGTAGCCCTAGAGAGAGGGTGAACCACATATACCTTCTATTGTGGATGCATGATTGATGTTTTGATCTCTGTTACTATTATATTGTTATTTACATTGTTGTGTTAGATCAGATCTATAACTGCGCAGGATAGATCTAGCTTGATAAGTGTTGGATGCATATTGAGTTGTTGTACCAAGAGATCCACTTGATATTCCCCTGGTTGTATACATCTTTGTCCTGCAACCCCCTCATAGCTACTTCAAGTGAGTCTGCATCTACTTCGCAAGTGTTGTCGAAAGGGTATCTAGCTTGGGCTTGTTGGTGTGCTCTTGGAGTGAACCTCAGGTCTGCCCCTATGCCAACAAATGGTTCTGTTTCCAGGACATGAATCCTTCTAAAGGGAATGTCAAGGTGGTTCCCATCGAAGATAGAGATTCAAAAGTGGATAGAGGATCAAGAGAGGGACTTCGCTGAAGCCTAGAACAAGAACCCTAAACTGAGTATTGAAGATTGGCTACAAAGATACATCTTCACCGACATTCACAAGATATTCTTTGGAGGAATCGACCAAGAATTGTTTGAGTGGTTGGCTAGGTTAGCTAATACACAGTTCAAGGTCAGATCTAGACCTCCTTTGGTTTGGACGCCGACGCTGATCCAGAAGGTCAAGAGAGTTGACAACGCCGTGTCCCAAGCCATCGATCATTGGTTTGATAGTACCATTGGAGGGTATATCACTGAATTTGCTGTTGACAGAAAATAATCATATAGCCAGGCCGAGAGATACTTTTTCAAGGGACCCCGAGGGAGATTTATGCATTTTCTAAAGTTAAGAATCAAGATGCTCTTGCATGAAAACCACATTTTAAATATATAGTAGACTGGCTGGATCTAAAAAGGCTAATGTTCAGAAATTCAGACAGTGACATCGACACAGAAGTTGGACATACGTGCAGTGGAAGAGTATTTAGAGGGGTTCACCTTGAGAACCTGTTTAAGCACAAATACGGGGAATAAGGTTTCTACAGTGGAGAAGAGGTATATCTGACAGACAAAGAGCACTCAGAAACCCCTAGAGCAGAGGAAGAAGCAGTTGAAGAACTTCGCCAAAACGAGCCAGAGACCTCAGGAATTGCACATGCTACTGAAGTAAGTAATATCAATCCTCCTGTGGTTTTAGAAATGTTAATTCATCAGAGTATTTCAAATCACCAGAGTTCGCAGAGTACTATTACCAACAGTTCATCATCTACTCAGACAAGAAACCTAGGCAACTCTATGGCATATGAGATGAGGCTCCCTATCTTTAGAGGAGATGGATCTGAAGATCCTGATCAACACTGGTTCCTGTGTGAGGCCGTATGGAACATTAAAAACATCACCAATGAAGATATTAAAAGAAACCAGTTTAGCACTACACTGAGGGATCTCACACTGAGTTGGTACATGAAGCTTGTCCAAGGACTTGCACAGCCTAAGCCATTGAATGAGATCAAGAATGCACTGATTGCAGAGTTTAAAAAACCTAAGTCAGAGTCACAATGTATTACCGAGATGAAGGATTTCAAATAGAAGGTAGCCGAACCTATTTGGGAGTTCGACCAAAGATTCAAGACCCTAATAGGCCGACTGACCTTCAAAATCCCGGATGAGAAAAATAAAGAATGGTTCATCGCTGCTCTTTTACCACATATCAGAGTTCCCTTGATGCAGCAGAAGATTGCTTCACAGGCATAATCTTTGGAGATCGCTATGAAGCTTGAATCAACACCTATGGGAGAATCCAGCTCAGGTATGAGCCAGATCTTGAGCCAACTGACTAGTTTATCTCTGCAGGTCAAGGACATGAAAAAGGAGAAGGGGAAGAAAAAAAGATAATATATTTGGTGTGTAAGATGCAGATCCGAAGGTCATGATAAAGAACACTGTCCCCTGTTTCATGAATATTTGGCCTCAGGAGCGTCGCGCCCCTTGAAGCAATTAATATGCCTTGGTGCAAAGTATGCAGAAATCGACATCACCCTCGTGAGTGCTACTACATGAAGAAGTATGTTCAGACACCTACAAACTTGTACTGCACATTCTGTAAATTAGTAGGACATGATGACAGAGATTGTAGAGCTTACAATCTCATGCATGAAAGATCAAGAGATATATACAAGATCCAATGCAAAGTACATCAAGAAGGAAACAATGCACAATATAAATCCCTGGGAAGAGAAAATTTCAATCCTCGCGGTGGATTAAGAGGAGGAGGAGGAGGAGGAGGTATGGGCTGAGGCCAAGGACAAATAATCTATTATAACTGCACACAGCTAGGACATCTAGCAAGGGATTGTCAAAACCCTTGTACCACTTGTAGTTATTGCAACTCCTTCGAGCATGTCATTGAAGACTGCCCTGTACTTCTAGGGAAGCTTCAGGAAAGACGAGGACCTCAACAGAACCCATAAGTACAACTGATATATGTTGAACCTCACGGAGGACACCCTAGAGTCATTGTTATTACTCGAGGAGGCCCTGCTACAAGTGAGGATAGAATGACCCAGGAAAAGATCGCAGAAAACTCAAGTATCAGGAAAGCTGCAGAGAGGACTCAAGCTTTTGATGCGAAGAAAGAAAGACAAATATTTGAAGAGGCCAGGCAAGAATTCAAAGCAAATCAAGGGTATTCTTCAAAAACAAAACCAAAAATAAGAGAATATGGAATGCCTCACGCATTTGATCAATTTGCTTCACCTAGAGAAGGAAAAGAGGTAAGTAAACTTGTCAGTTTCTTATATATGTTTATAGAACTGCTTAAAGATGGGAAAGCCATACAAGAACTGCAAAAATTGGTTAAAAAATATGAGCTAGGAAAGATAGACCCCTTACTGAATAGGGCAGTACACCAGATTGGTAAGAAGAAAAGGACAAATAAATAATTACACCTGAATGCTCAGATAGGAGAATATGATATAGACTATGTGGTCCTCGACTTAGGGTCAGAGGTCAATGTCATGACCAATAAAACCTGGGCACTAATGGGAAAACCGAAGCTGATATATTCCCCTATCAGACTTTGCATGGCTAATAAACAAGTTGTTAGCCCATCTGGATGATTGGAGCATGTCCCTATGGACATCGATGGATTTAGAACCTTTGTAGATTTTGAGGTAATTGAAATTGTTGATGACAACTGCCCTTACCCTGCATTGTTAGGAATTGATTGGGCCTTCAACAATTCTACTGTTGTTGATATAAACAAGAGGCGTATGACATTTGAAAGTGATGGACTTAGGGTCATCACACCTTTAGATCCAGATGAAGGTCCTCGATACACAAAGCCTATTAGAGAAGAAGACCACGTGTATGAATTGGAAAACATCTACCAACTAACAACCAGACAACAAGATTACATCAATCCTACAGCTGATGGGAACCTAAGCTAGAGAAGTGACAATGAATGTTCATCAGACTCAGAAGAAGCGCTAGAGAACTAGAAGAACCAAATGTATGAAGTCTCTACTAGAAGATGTGCCAGACTAACCAGAGAGGTTCGTTGGATCGACACAATGAAGAGTAACTTACCCACGTTTGATGGGCTAAATCCTTTAGAAAACTTCTTATTAGAGTTTGAAACAAGTGTACCAACACCACAGAGGTTGTTGGCAATGGATGAGGCCATGAAAGCCACACCAGCAAGATGGTGGGGTATGCACAAAAGAAACATCATAGATTGGACACAATGTCAAACTTTGATGACAACATGGTTCTCAGCGCAAGCAGTGATCGGTTGACAGGTCAAATTTTCCCAAAGGACCATGTGCGAAGTTGCGAAGAGGCTTGGAGTAACATTCCTCAAGAACAATGGGTGCACCAATTCATTAACACGCTGGACACAATTCCTATCAACTGGTACCTTCAAGCGAAGCTGCACCTTGTCACTTCAAATTGGGAAGGTATGATTTAGAATTTTGTGACCACATTTTTGTTTGAAAGTGAATTTCCTTCAATAGACCATGCATTACAAATTGTGAGACAGAGGGTATTTGAAGAATCATATAGCCTCCCTCTAGAACAAGAAGAGGATGAATGGACTGCGCCATTCCATAAATTACAAGGATGTTACAACATCAATGCCGATGGTGATGAGGATCCTAGGAAGGTAAACATAATTGAGACAGAAGGTCAAAGAGATGTGGAAGGACCAGGCGTTGAGATGCCTTTCATAGGATAGCCGATCAAAATAAAGAAAGACAATATTGGGACAGAGGAGATACCGAAGCTTGCCAATATCAAATATTACTGGGATGTTTCTACAATTGACAAGATTACAGAAATGTTGCACGAATATCAGGACTTGTTCCCGACCAAGTTCAATGATATGAAGGGAATCAAAGGACCTATGGGTGAGATGAGAATACCTTTGAAACTAGGTGTGAAACTAGTCAAGCAAAGACCCTATAGGTTGAACCCGAAATACAAGGAAAAAGTAAGGATTGAGCTTGACATAATGCTGGAAGTAGGGATTATTGACCCTGTTGAAGAGTCGGAGTGGATTAACCCTATGGTAGTACGGGACAAGAATACCAAAGGTGAGATCAGGATATGTGTGGATCTCAGGAAGCTCAATGATGCTTGTTTTCATGACCCTTTCCCTACACCATTCACAGATGAAGTATTAGACAACGTGGGAGGCCAGGAGGTATATTCTTTTACATATGGCTTTTCAGGATATCATCAGATCCGGATTACCAAGGAGGACCTCCACAAGACCACATTTTCCATCAAATGGGGATCCTACCAATATACAATAATTCCATTTGGACTGAAGAATGCACCATCCATCTTTTCTAGGGTGGTGGTCGAAGCGTTCAAAGAATTTCTGGATAAATTTTTAGAAGCATATTTTGATGACTGGACTGTGTTTAGTTTGTTAAAAAACCATATTGAATGTCTAAGGCTAATGTTGGATAAATACAGGCAGTGTAAAATTGCTTTAAATTTGAAGAAGTGCATCTTCTTCTCACCATTTGGGGTACTATTAGGCCATATTGTATGTAAGCAAGGATTGATGGTTGATCCATCAAATATTTCAATTATAGTTGATTTGCCACCACCTACCTCAGTCAAACAATTTCACATTACGCTAGGCCATAATGGATATTACAGGAAATTTATCAAAGGATATGCCCAAATTACAACACCGATGGAGAAGCTGTTGAAGAAGGACTGCCAATTTGGCTGGACGACTGAATGCCAGCAGAGCTTGGACACATTGAAACAAAATATGGTCACTGCGCCCATTTTGGTTTTCCCAGATTGGAGCAAGGATTTTTATGTGCATGTCGATGCGTCTTCTATTGCATTAGGAGCAGTACTGACACAACCTAGAGAAGGGGACATTGATCATCCATTAGAATTTTCCAGCAGGAAGCTATCTACAGTTGAGATTAACTACACCACTACCAAGAGAGAAGGGTTAGCCATGGTGTATGCACTGCAAAAATTTCGCCACTACTTGTTGGGGGGACACTTTAAAATGTTTACTGATCACTCTGCGCTGAAGTACCTAGTCAAAAATCCAGTGTTGCGGGGGAGAATCTACAGATGGCTTATGCTGTTTCAAGAATATGAATTTGAAATCATAGTTAGGCCAGGAAGAATGAACAAAGGACCTGACCACTTGTCGAGGTTGGAGCATGGCGAAGAAACCACTAGTTTGGAAGACACATTGTCGGATGCACAACTGCTCGCCATTAGAAATATTGATGACCACTTCCCAGACATAGTCCAGTTCTTGTTAACAGGAATGACTTCAAGTGAGTATACAATCCCTCAGAAGAAACAGCTAGTAGTGCGGGCTGCAAACTTTTCCCTAATCGATGGTCACCTATACAAAATGGGGCCTGATGAGATACTAAGAAGGTGTGTTATGGAGATAGAGTGACCATTGATCCTCGCAGAAGCCCATGAGGGCATTGTAGGAGAACATTACGTAGGGAAAGAAACTGCACAAAAGGTTTTGCGAGCTAGCCTATTGTGGCCTACCTTACACAAAGATGCTAAAGAATATATCAGAGCATGTGATGTATGCCAAAGAGTTGGAAAACCATCCTGAAGAGACAAAATTCCATTAGCACCGCAGATGACCCTACAAGGATTTGAAAAGTGGGCCATTGACTTCGTGGGACCTATAAACCCACCAGGAAAGTGCACAGGAGCAAGGTACATTATTACTGCAACCAAATACTTAACCAGATGGGCCTAAGCCAGAGCAGTCAAGGACTGTAGTGCAACTACAGTTGTGTGTTTTATATTTGATGACATAATAACCATATTTGGATGCCCCAATATCCTGATGAGCGATCAAGGCACACACTTCATCAATAAGACAGTTGAAGCCATGACTGAAGAATTTGCAGTCCACCATCAGAGGAGTACACCTTATCATCCACAAGAAAATGGGACAATCGAAGCATTCAAAAAAATCTTGGAGACAACATTGACGAAGATTTGCAGTGTGAACAGGGATGACTGGGATCTAAGAGTACCTGCAGTACTATGGGCTTATAGAACCACTTGCAAGAAATTAACAATGTAGACCCCGTTCAAATTGGTTTATGGTCTTGAAGCTATTGTCCCGATGGAATATCTGGTACCAAGATTAATGATTGCTGCATTCATAGACATGGATGACACTGGCGCTGTTCACGAGAGGCTTTCACAGTTGGTTGAATTGGAAGAAGACAGATTCATTGCAGGATTCCATCAGCAAGTTCAGAAGGAGAGAGAGAAGGCCTATCATGATAGACACATCAAGAAGAAGGCATTCAAGCAAGGTGACTTAGTGTTGATGTATGACAGTAAGTTCATAAAACACCCTGGGAAGTTTAGAACACATTAGCTTGGACCATATGAGATCACCTACATCACAGAAGGAGGAGTTGCGCAACTGAAGACGTTGAAGGGAGAATGGAAAGAAGGATTGGTGAATGGGAGTCGGCTGAAGTTGTACTATGACAACCAGCTGCCTCACAGCTCTAAGTAAAGACATGAGAAAAAGGGTCTAGGTACCAGGTGTATTTGGAACTAGGTGCCAGACACAGAAATGATAGTCTGCACAAGGAGAGAGAAGAGGCATAAAGCAGGAAACAAAGACTGCACTACGTAGTCCATGTCGAAGAAAAATAGAGGAGCCAGATCCGAAGTGCCTTGGGATGAGTCACAGATGAGTGTTGGGGGCCTGTTGGCCCTTGGTTATGGAAGGAGGCAAAGAACAAGGAAGAAAAGGTAAAAAGTGAGCTTCGCGGGATACATAGTGACTATCATTGGGTCAAAGTAAGCAAAAGAGCATAAAAGATGGAGCGAAGTATAGAAAAACAAGCCCGAGGATGACAGATCAACAAGGAAGATGGATCGAGGATGAATCGGGAAGTGGGAAAAGACACCATTGGATACTTTGGACTACCGCGCGAGAAGGAAGGAAAGACAGGCTGGTGAAGCTCGGAAAAAGAGGGTGAACTTGACCTAGGGTTTTGGCATCTTAGGGTTTTGACACCTAGGTTTCAGCCTAAGGTTGTTGGTGAGTGATTGTAATGTATAAATAAAGGTCAATAGGACCTTGGTCAGGGTTAATGTTGTTGTTGTTGTTGATATCGTTCATTTTATAGCTTTATTGAGAAAGAGAGGTTTTGTATTGTAAGATCTTCAACTGAGTGCAAAGGTCAAGACCTACAGCTGGGTGTGCAGGAAGAGGAGAGAAAGAGAGAGAAGAAAGAAGAGCGTAGACAAGAACTGTATGATTTCTTTAATAAATCATAAGCACAGTTCTGTGGACGTATCCCTAGAGAGAGGGTGAACCACGTATACCTTGTGTTGTAGATGCATGATTGATGTTTTGATCTCTGTTACTGTTATATTGTTATTTACATTGCTATGTTAGATCATATATATAACTTCTCAGGATAGATCTAGCTTGATAAGTGTTGGATGCATATTGAGTTGTTGTACCAAGAGATCCACTTGATATTCCCCTAGTTGTAGACATCTCTGTCCTGCAACCCCCTCATAGCTACTTCAGGTGAGACTGCATCTTCTTCGCAGGTGCTGCCGAAAGGGCCAGTAGCTTGGGCTTGTTGGTGTGCTCTTGGAGTGAACCTCGGGTCTGCCCCTGTGCCAACATCAGATTAGGTCTTTAAGAGGTGCATTTTACTTTTTGCTATTTATTTATGATTTCACGAGATACACATGGGTTTATTTCCTTAGAAGAAAAAGTGATGTTTTTGAGTACTATAAGGAATTCAGAACCATAGTGGAAAAGCAGACAGAAAAATCCATCAAAATATATCAAAAACCTCTATTCAGGTCAAGGGGGAGAGTATAAATCAGGGGACTTCATCAATTATTTCAAATATCATGGAATAGTACAACAATTTACAATACCTCACACTCCACAACATAATGGAGTTGCTAAAAGGAAAAACATAATTCTGGTAGAGTGTGCACGCAATATGATGAAAGGTAAGAATTTCTCAAATGCATTTTGGGATGAAGCCATAAATACTGCAGTTTATTTAAAGAATAGAATTCCAACAAGGTGTCTTGATAATATTACTCCTTTCGAAGCCTTGTATGGTTCCAAACCTGCAGTTCATAATTTGAAAGTATTTGAGTGTAAGGCTTTTGCACATATTCCAAAAGAGAATAGGAAGAAATTGGATGCTAAATCCATTAAATGTATTTTCATAGGGTACTATTCTGAATTCAAAGCATACAAACTGTTTGATCCTTCTACTCACAAAGCATTTGTGAGTAGAGATGTACTTTTCCATGAGCAGGAAGAAAAAAATCATGACAAAAACAATCATGAGGAATGACATAGACTTCTTGATGTAGGAGTTAAAGAAGAGCAGCAGCAGTAACAATCATCACAACAACCACAATTGCAACAACAACCACCACAGCAACAACCACAACTGCAGATACAACAACAACGACAACCGTAGAGACATCAATAGCAACAAGAAGGACTTAGTGATATGGACACTTCAAGCAATCACAATTTACCTAGTGGTGAAGACAGATCTTCACAAAGTGGGGAGGAAGATAATCAGTTGAGAAGATCTTCACGACAGATTCGACTCCCTGATAGGTATAGAGACTATGCCCTAATGAGTAGCATTTCAAATGTCATAGAAGCCATGAGTTTTAATGAATCTAATGAACATGATGAATGGTGAAATGCAATGGAGGAAGAATATGAATCTATAATGAAAAATAATACTTGGGAATTGACTGAATTGCCTAAACATAAAAATCCCATTGGATGCAAATGGATATACAAACCCAAGTTTAAATCAGATGTTAGTATAGAAAAATATAAGGCTAGATTGGCGACAAAGGGGTATTCACAAACAAAAGGTATTGATTATGCTGAAACATTTGCACCTGTAAATAAATTAAATACTATCAGATTGTTAATTTCTTTAGTTACAAAGTACCATTATAAGCTACACCAATTAGATGTTAAATCTACATTTTTGAATGGTGAGTTAAAGGAGGAGGTTTACCTTACTCAACTTGAAGGGTTTGTGGAACATGGGCAAGAACACTTAGTGTGTAAGTTAAAGAAAGCATTATATGGACTAAAACATGCACCTAGGTCATGGTATGAGAAGATAGACTTTTTCTTTCTTCAACATGGTTTTATGAGGAGCAAGAGTGATCCAAATTTGTATACCAAATTTGATGAGCAGGGGTATATAGTATTGATTTCCATATATGTTGATGATTTAATAATTACAGGAAATGCAGGGAAATTAATTGATGAAATCAAGAAGCAGTTGTCACAAGTTTTTGAAATGAAAGATCTTGGTGAGTTACATTACTGCCTAGCTCTTGAAGTTTGGAGAAATGAAGACCAAACTTTTGTGTGTCAGAGTAAGTATGTTAGAGAAGTACTTAAGAGATTTAAAATGGATCAGTGTAAATATTCTATTGTTCCCATGCAACAAAATGTGAAACTTTCTTGTGATGATGGTTCGAAGGAGGTGAATGGCACTACGTATAGATAGATGGTAGGTAGTTTGAATTATCTCACCACAACCAAAACTGATATTGCATATTCTGTGAGTGTGTTAAGTCAGTTTATGGCGAAACCTCAAGAAAGCCATTGGAATGCAACAGAGGCGGTACTCAGGTATCTAAAAGGAACACTTGGTTATGGTATTAAAATACTGATGCATCTGACGTTGAGTTGAAAGGTTACTCAGATTTTGATTGGGCTGGAAATATGGATGATCGAAGATCAACCACTGGATATGCGTTTGGCATTGGATCCAGGATTGTTTCATGGAGCAGTAAAAATCATCCTACTGTATCTTTGTCTTCTACTGAAGAAGAATATAAAGCCTTGTGTGCAACATCTTGTGAAGCTGTTTGGTTGAGAAGACTTCTTCGAGATGTTAGAGAAGAACAAAAGGAACCTACAATGATCAAATGTGATAATCAAAGTACAATCAAGTTGGTGAATAATCCAATTTATCATGCAAGGACAAATCATGTTGATGCTCAGTTTCATTTTGTTAGAGAAAAGTTGCAGTCCAATGAAATAACTCTTATGTATTGTAATACTTGTGAAAATACTGCTGATATTTTCACTAAGCCTCTTGGAAAGATTAAGTTTGAGCTGTTTAGGGAGATGTTAGGTGTACAAGTCAATCCATTCTCCATTAAGGGGGAGACTTAGAAATAATGGAGCACTAGTTAGTTACGTAGATAAACTCTACCTAGTGTTTAATGTAGATCTTATTTTCTCGTTGTTTGTTGTAACTGCCTAAGTAGATTGGATTCCTATATAATGATGTAATCTGTCTTCATTGAATAATAGATTGTGAGCGTAGTCTCACTGGTGTGGTTTCTCCTAATTCTTTTTTGAGAAGAGACGAAAAGATTGTTCGTTCAATTTTTTGTGCAATATGGTTATATCTCTATGCTTGGTTTTATAACTTCTTGATTTCTAATTCTTTTTCTTGGTGCTACATTACATTTATGGAATATTTTATAACTTAAGTGCAATAGAGAGTCACAGAATTGGTTTAAAATTTGGTTTGAATGGGGACTATTTTAAAAAATCGCATCATGCATTAAATCTCAAATTTAAGATATACATGGCCATAACCCACAAGCCAAAGAAAAAGAAATTACACTCAAAAATAAGAAATTTGAGGAACGATTAGAGTTAACAAGGATCTGTCGATCACATAAACATGAGCAATGCCACAACCCCAAATACATACATCGATATAAAACTTGATAAAGCATGAGAAACAGAGATGAAAAGATTGCATTATGAAAAATACAACAATAACTTAAATTCCAGATGGCATTCTGGTAAAAAAATTGCAATAACTTAAATTCTAGATCTCTAAGTAGGAAAACATTTCTGTCCAAAGATTTCCAAGTAGAATGCTTAGGGAATCAACACCATGACCCATTATTCTATTATACTGAACCAGATATCCTTCCACGATGTTAAACATGGTGATTGCTACTTCCTTAATCGGGTCTGATGGTGGAATGTCGTTGCCTGCTGGCTCAAACTC
Source organism: Picea sitchensis (assembly GCA_010110895.2). Classification (NCBI taxonomy): domain Eukaryota; kingdom Viridiplantae; phylum Streptophyta; class Pinopsida; order Pinales; family Pinaceae; genus Picea; species Picea sitchensis. The sequence continues at coordinate 193,638 of SNQJ01S0008272.1, forward strand.
GACTGTCCAACTTACAGTGCAAGAGTTGGCATCGACTCTTTGGATTACCTTCAAGGTCAGCCTAAACACTTTGTATATGCTCAAAATCTCTCCCTTTATCACAGTGTAGGTAACAATCATATTTGTTTCATCCACAACGTCAATCCTCTCAGTTGCATGGGTCAACCTTTTCATTCTTGTACCCAATAGTGAGTTTTTTTGTCAATACATTCAAGATGAAACCATCCTTCGTTCAAGTTTCAAAAAGTTGACTTTATATATGGAGTTGGGTTTCATCAGAGTGCTTAGATGTATCCTCTAGGAAAAAAAAAATGTTCTTCTTGAAAACAAGAGTGGAGGAATATTGGGCAGAGTTAGTTTCTTATTAGGTTCTCTAAATGGGTTAGTTGTAAAAACTTTCATATTACTTATGAGCATGTTGATTATCCCACAGTTCCCTAAATCATACCTTCTGGGTACTTAATATGCTTGGTGCTGCCTATTAGCACTGTAATGTTTTCAGTTAGAGTCAGTCCTAGATGAGTCGTAGTTCATGTGTCAAAGCATCTGAGGTCAAAAATGAATAACGAATGGGTTGAAATCAACAAGTAGCAGTTCTGGCCTTTTGAGTCGTGAAAGTGCATAATGATTAGTCATGTGTGACTTGTAAAGGTACCTTTCCCAAAAGATCGAGTCCTATCAGAAAAGGGGAATTTACATGCCAGAGATCGAGGCAAGTTGTTGGGATAAAGGTCACATCGATGGATATAATGAACATCATCACCTAATTATGAAGTTAGAGAGGTAAAAAAATCATGGTGCTCATATCACGTATACTCTGCCGCTCTTATCATTTGTACTTTGCACACTTTGAAGTGTACTCGTCCCACAAGTTTGCTGCACAAATCTTCAACCTGCTTCCAAACTTCTCTTCGCCATGGATTCATCGTCCTCTGCTATGATTCCATTCCTTGTTCATTCAAGTATAAATACTAGTCACCCTGCATGCCTCTTCTTTACTTTATGGATTTGTGCATTGTCTGTGGTTTTTTCTGCAAGTCCCGGAGCCCTTCGTTGTTGGAAGGATGATTACCATCATTCATATTATGAGTTTGTTCATTCAAGTTGTCGTATCTCTTTCATCATTTTCAGTCATTTTTTAAAGCCTATTGGATTTCACTGCAAGCTAGTGTATTGGACGATATTGCTTTTGTGGTCAACCTTTCTTCTTTGGATTTTCTTCCTATCACGCTTAATTTCTTTCCACGCCTATATTCTCTATCTCACGACAAGTCACCTAGCACTTTTCCACCTCACCAAAATTTTCCATCGCGCTTCCCTACTACGGTGAGCCTTCCATTGTTGTTTGTCACCGTGTTGATTTCCTACTGCGCCGAAATTTTCCATCGTTCCTTGCGGCTGCACAGTGGACTCTTGGGGTTGATTTTTCTTGTCGCACAAATTTTCTGTCACTACCTTTCTGATAGATCTCTGTGAAGTACATCATTCTCTTTTTCTGTGCAGAGAGGGTGTTATCGTTCATTACCGCACGTGCGAAACAAATACACATTGACATCGTGACAACATCCCAAAGAATAAGAAAGAAGGCGTGAAGTGGCAAGGCTGTAAGGTCTGAGCGTGAAGACCTGACATTAATCAAAGAATATCTGGAGATCAGGGCATCTTTTGAGTAGGTCGAATGTATGCGCTTTTGTGAAAATATCAGAGGATACAAGGTGAAGCTGGTTGAACAATTCGCCCTCAGGTTTAATGGGTTTCGTGCGACCATTGTGGGAATCACCTTTTGAGTGATGAAGAAAACTCTGTCAGTTGCGACGAAGATCCCTCCGTGCGATGAAAAGTGGTTTAAGTGCATGCCTTTAGACATTTTATGGTATGAAGACTTTATCAAGCCCAATTGCCTAAATGAGAAAATTAGAGCAGGGATTCCAAGTCTGTACCTCTGGGAGTCTTTCCAAAATATCCTAAAGGTAATTAGAAGGTATTTTACTGGTGAAGGAAGGTTTGAAAAAGTATACCCATATAACATCAGGCTGTTGATGCACTTCACAGGAAAAAAACCTTTGAACCTACCTTTATTCTTGCATCGAAGCCTAGAAAATATGGCAGATAATGTCTAGGCTGAGGCCAACCAACTGAGGAAAAATTTATTCCATCTGCCATTGATCAATTTGTTGGTAGTCGAAGAATTGAGGCAGATGGACAAAGACTGGGATTCATTTCTAATTTCAGCCAACATTCTGAGGGACCCCAAAGGAGACTTTCCTCTATCTGCGAGGGAAACAACATTCCACAACACAGAGGAAAGAATGGAAGAGGCCACAGGAAAAGGAAAGGAAATAGTAGAATCATCATCCCACCAGCCAGCACCCCGGAAAAGAGGCAAGCCAAGGTTGATTGAGAAGCTCAAGGAGACCCAAGCTCCCAGTGAATTGCGCACCCAGTTTGCTGCTGAGAGGTTACTCATGCACATTGTTTAGCTATAACCTCTTGAATATTCGAGCAGGGGAAGGGGTGAAAGATGAAGAAAGTCAAGCGATGAAAACATGGAGGTTCAAGAGTCATCACAACAACTGAAGAAAGCGCAGCTCGCTATCGCTGAATTGTATCAGGAAAACAGAGAATTGAGAGACAGTTGGCAGAAAGGACTGTTGAAATTCCAACGTCACAAATTCAAGAAGGGAATGCAAATTTCCTCAAAAGACAACTCAGAGAGGTGAATGATGTAATCATTCAACTGCGGGAGGGACATAGGTCGTTAGAGGAAATAATCGCAGAGCACTTAAAGGAATATAGACCAACCATGGATAACGCTCGTGTGACTCTCGCGAATGCTCAAGCAAAGATGAAAGGAAATGCGGTCTTCCAGAGACAAGTGAAGAATATGAGCAGGCAGAATTGGTCTCTTAGGAAAACACTTAGAGTTTTAAGGTTGCAGGTGAGGCCAGAGGCATTAGCGAGACAAACCCATTTTGTCCTTTTTTTTATCGTGACATCGAATCTTCCTCCCCGCATGTCCTTTTTCCTGCCGGTAACAAGAAGTTTGACGCGGCACCCATGCGGTGAATATTCGTTGCGCAGATACTATAAACTCACCTATTGAGGAGGACAAGTGTAAGAGAAATGCATGCCAATTTTTGAAGAGATGTGGGGCCTCCCAACCGTCATTTCCACCTGGAGTGCACAAGTGACCACAAACAGACGTCCGCTGCACCAACTCACCATGTGCATGATACAACCAGTGATCACACAGAAACAACCAGAGCCCGTTATGCAAGGTGGCAGAGTTTCTGACAATGCGATCGATCATTTGGACACCTCGTAAAATAAAATGTCGATGCATCACAACCTGATGATTGAATCATACTCATGAATGAATGATTAAGACAAATACGTTGGTTATGTTATGATTGGGTGAAGTTGGGTTTCCATTTTTAGTAAACTTTGTTCAAAATTTCATCTAGGAGGAAGTAACTGAATCCAAAATTCTAGGAGAAGTGTTTGAGGCATAAGAGCCCAAGGGGCGTAGTTTCTTCTATATATTGTATCTTTTCAATGTAAGCGAGGTTGGAAACGTAGTGTAGACAGAGGACTCTTGAATGTAATCTTTGAATCTGAATAGAAATAACAATGCAAAAGTCCCGAAGCTTTGACGAAAAGATTCTAATGGTGGTGGTTTGATGTATTGTGATCCTATCTATGCATGTACTTACTGTTTCATGTAAATTCATATCTATTCTCTTTGTTTAAATTGGAATGTATGACGAGTTTAAAATTCATCGCGCGGTGTTTTAGACTCGACTATTTAAACTCTATGTTTTCTTCCAAGTAAGTTAGAATTCATCTTTAATGGTGCTTTGATTTGCTTTATGTACTTTTTCTTCCGCCATACACGATGACTTTAAAAATGAAAGACCATTTCCTATTTAGCCTTTATTCTCTCAAAGGTTCATTTACCAGTCATTGATTTCTCTCACTTTTAGGAGGTTAACTCCATAGCCCAAAGTTTTGTGTTTCCTTGCCAACGAAACCAAAAAAATTTACCAAACACATAAATCTAGCCGACAATCCAAAGTCATTATCTATCAGAGACTGAGTCTCAAAGAGAGCCCTCTCTAGATTGGAAAGCTAGTTTCCAATCTTAAATTTGGTTTGTAGATTACCTCTGTTATTTTTTTTCTCAACCAAACAAATTTATAGAGTGATAACATCTTGGCGTCATTGCCAGGGATGCAATTGAAAAACATTTCCCTGGGAAAATGACTAAAGTTGTAGTTTTGATCCCTGAGGGTAACAGTGGGTCAGACACATATATTGGCTGAAACTTATTTTACCCTTGAGACTCCAATAAATAAGACCAATATCATAGAGTAGTCAGAAACAAAAATCCTAGCTCCGAAGAAAGTTTATACTAGAGAGAACCTTGATCTAGAACCTGTAGCGTTTGTGTCTGATCCTGAAAAACTTCTGCACAAAGCAAAGCAAAGGATACCAGACCCATTATATTACCTGGAAAAGAACATATCTTTACCCAAATATGGAGTACAAAGCATCGACGACCTTGAATTTGATTTACTATTTGAACAAACTTTGTTCAGGTGCATATCAGAATCCTATTTCAATGAAATAGTTTTCGATGAGAAAAAGTTCCAATCTGTGATACCAAATAACTCCTGCAAACTACCATAATCCACACTCAGACCAAACAACCAGTTTAAAACCCTACTAGAGTCATGGCCACCAGGTTCGCCCCTCTTTCCTTTCCATCCCAATTACATGATTTTCCCCAGAATTATAATCAGAGGATCAAATTATATGATGTTGAAGGAAATGCTTCTGCCTAAAAAAACTTGGATTGGTTTAATGATTTTGTTGACATGGAAGAGGTTGATCATGAGGATGAAAAAATGATATTGTTCACACAAGGCCTCTCAGGGGAGGTCAGAAAATGGTTCAAGGCCCTTCAAGCAACAAGCATCCCTGATTTCACAGATTTTGAAACATTGTTTCTTGCCAGATGGGGTGATACAAAGAATCCTCTTCAGTTACTGATTCAGTACAATAATATCAAATGATCACCAAATGAAACAGTACAATAGTTCTCGTCCAGATTCATGAAATTTTATAACTCAATCCCCACAGAATTCAAACCACCTCCTGGAGTTTCCCAACTTCGATACGCTGATTCTTTTTACAATGACTTTTCCTTGTTTTTAAGAGAAAGAAGATCTAATACCTTAGGTGCTATGATGAGAAACGTGATTGAAGTTGAATTAAATCTGATGGCGTCAAGAAAGATCAAATAAAATTTTGACAGAAATGGGAAGAATCCCCAAGGGGACGCGCAACCCTCTACATCTCGATCACTAGATGAAAAATTTGATTTGATGATGAATACTATGGAAAGGATTATGGAAAGGATGTCCATGGAGAAAAAACCTGCCACCAGGGAGAAAAACAATTTCCATCCTAGAAATCAAAATTTTAGAAGAGCTCCAGTTCCGCAGATTAAGGAAAGGAACCAGAGAGATCAAGGTGATCAACAGATAAGACCTCCTTTCCCAAAAAACTGTGAAAATGAATATTTTGATCAAATCATCCAAGACCAGATGCATTATTGCGATGATACAGACACATACATGTTCTTAACAAAAGGAGAGCATGATCAGTTTATGGATGTAAATGATGGGTTTATGCTGGAGAATGACGATACGTTGTCTTCGGAAACAGAGAAGTTTAGGAAGGGATACCACAATTTAATTATGTAGTTTTAGAAGCACTACAACCTTAGAAGTAAAACAATGCCTGCAAAGATTCCGAAGGAAAATCCCACACGGGAACCTCAGGTGAACACTCGTTCTTCAAGCCAACCAAAGAAAGAGAATTCAACAAGAGATGCGATGGAGAAAGGAAAATAAAAGAAATACTCCCTAAATAAAGCACTTGAGGAAAGAAAGGAAATGGTCGTCAAAGAGGTAGAAAAATCTCCTCCTCCTTTTAATTCTGAAAGAGAAATGGCCAAAATCAAAATCTTTGTTCCGTTTAATGAGCTAATCAGGAAGGGAGAGTATAGAAACTAGATCATTAAAATGTTAAAGATGGAAAAAGCTCCCGACACCTTGAACATCCAAGATGACCACCTTGCCATCTTGTTTGGCCTGTACGTAGAGGAAAGTGGCGATGCTGATGATGTCACCCCTTTCTATGTCAGCATTAAAATTCATGACATGACATTACATAACACCATGTTAGATTCGGGTGCATCACATAATCTCATGTTGAAGGTGGTCATGGATGAGTTAGGCTTGGACGTCACAAGACCTTATAAAGATATTTTCTCTTTCGACTCAAGAAAGGTGAAATTCTTGGGTTTGATCAAAGACTTGTTCGTTTCATTATCTCAAATTCCATCGAAGAATCTAGTCATGGACGTGGTGGTTTCCAACATCCCCCCAAAATTCGGCATGTTGTTATCTAGATCTTGGGCCACAAAATTAAAGGGAACCTTGCAGATGGACATGTATTATGCTACTATCCCTATTTTCGACCAAGAAAGGAGACTGCACATAGAAGTGCTGCTCAAGTACATGGTGAGTAGAAAAACCCAACCAAAACATCATCCTATCTACTTTTTCTACACCGAAGTCGGCTCCTCCATTTTTTTATATAACT